>JAHWFP010190317.1:266-14553 GCA_023313725.1 Lithobius niger | reverse complement strand
AACCGGGTTCAAGACTACCAGGGGTTTTTGGCCAAGTAAAGGTCCATAAGCAAGGGTTCCCCATGCGTATGATCACCTCCTCTAAGGGAGGTCCGGCCCAACAAGTGGACTGGTTCCTAGCACCCCGGCTCCAGAAATACATTTGGGGTGAGTGTGCATTAAGCAGCACTTCGGATTTTCTACGGAGGCTTGAAGGAATTAAGCTTGACGAACAAGACAGGCTGAGATCTTTTGACATTGCGGCATTGTTCCCGAGCCTTTCACACCACCTTATTCTGGAAAAATTCGACGAGGCCACAGAGAGGAACAAAGTGAAGAAAGAAGAATATGAGCTTGATAGGAGACTGCTTAAACTACTTCTGGCAAACATCTATGTAGAGTTTCGAGGTGTTACGTATTGGCACATTGCAGGTACCTCAATGGGATACTCTTCGTCCCCTAGGATCGCTGAGAATGTTTTGCAGAGCTTAGATGAACACGTGCTCCATCACCACCCATCGCTCAAGCTGTGGGTTAGGCATATTGATGATTCATTCACAGCTGGGAGGGTCGAAGAAATGGACTCTGCTGCAAGGACCTTGAACGGCTGGTCTACGGATTTGAGCTTCACCTCCGAGGATGAGCAGGAAGGAAGTCTCCCCCTCTTGGACACCATGATTCAAAGAGGAGTGGATGGAACACTGAAGTGGAAACCGTATGAAAAACCTACACAGACTGAAAGAGGAATAGCGTTCTTCTCGGGACACCCGAAATCCCAACTCCTAGCTGTAATGAAAGGCGAGATGATGAGAATTAAGAGCAGGATCATGGAGGTAAAAGAGGGTGAAAGCTGGTTCAAGAAAGCGAAAGAAAAATATTTGGCAATGGGATACCCCACTCGGGCTATCAATGAAGCGATAAAAAGAGCGAAAGCTTGGAAGGACCCCCTCAGAAAGAAAGTTAATGAGAAAAACGCAGGAGATAGCCCCACGGAGGTTGTGACCTACATGCCCGGAAGTAGTGAGTGGGTTAAGAGGGCTCTCGGTAAAATAGGAATACAGTGTGTATTCCGCAATCCCCTGAATATTCGGAAGCTTCTCGGCAAGAAAATCCTAGATGAAAGACGACCCGAAAATAGGACGCCAGAGCTAGAACAGCATGAACCAGAACAGGATGAGAGACTAGCTATAACCGCAACGCAAGTAGAACACCATTACCAGACCAGGAGTAAGACGAAGCATACGAGAGAAGTAGAAAGGGTAGACGGAAAAAAAGAGGAGGAAAGTGTGAAGAGTGAAGAAGAGAATGTTGACGAGAGTGATGGTGAAGAAGAAAAACAAATCTACGATGAGGGAAAGCTGCCCACTACATCTAGGGCAGTCTATTGGATTCCGTGTAGTGACTGCCCACTTGGTTATGTAGGCAAAACGAAGAGAAAAGTTAGCATAAGGGTCAATGAGCATGCGAAAGCCACCTCTAAGAGAGACAACAGAAGCGCAGTTGCCATCCACAGACTGAGAACGAGGAACGAGAGTGATGCTTAAATCCAACTCCTACAAAGAGGCACACCTCCGTGCCTTGGAGGCAAATGCTATCAAACACTGCCAAGACAAAACAGTGGCACTTATGAATGTCCAAGACCCTGCATTTAAGCAGATTAATAAAATTGTGACCCCCGAACTGTGTGAAAAACTGGAAACGAAGTGGAAGAAGTTTCTCCCTGTTACAACAGCGACACACGAGGAGCTTGATAGCAGCAACCTGGAAAGTTGATACATCGATGAAAAGGGGGGGGGGGGGGGAGAGAATTGGAATCATCGCGTTCGGTGTGGAAGTAGGACAGTTGGTGCGTGTGCGTCTCATTGCTTAAGCCTGAGGAAGAATACCAGTATAAGCATTAGAAAATTTGCTAGTTTGGAGTAACTGGAACACTTTTGGTACTGCGTTAAAAAGAAGTGAGTGACAATGAACGAAAACCGAAGTAAATCGTCCGTTCCATCGGTATTTGAAAACGATCGTGGTAGTAGAGCCGGGGGTATAATGCTGGTATACAGAGATTACCTACCATGTAAGTTCGTTGGTACGGGTGAATCAAGTGAAACGCTGTGTGTTGATTTAGTAATTGCGGGTGTTCGATTTATTTTATGCTATATCCCAGACAAGTATAATCGCGACTGCATTGTAAATACATGCTGGGATATAAAGCATTTTTGCCACTCCTTTTCGCTTGCAGTAGTTGTCCTTGGTGATTTTAACATGTCGTTTGTCAACTGGAATGTTTCGTCTGCTGAAAATATAAATGGGAAGCTGTTCCTTGATTGTGTCTCGTAGCTGGGACTATCCCAACTAGTAACTGAGCCTACTAGAGGTCAAAATATCTTACATCTCATTTTAGTAGAGAATGTGTGGATAATCTACGATGTGTCTGTGGTGGAAAACCTTGGCGGAAGTTACCAGCATATGGTTAGCTTTAAAATAGCAGACGCTATATGCATACAAAACGAACGTCATAGACGCGATCATGTTGGGCTTCCGATAAATTTTCATCTAGTAAGGATAGAATTAAAAAAAATTCAGTGGGAAGAAACTCTGCTTCATATTACTGATGTCGACACATCGTATGAACTCTTCATTTCGCTTATTCAAAATGCTATTAAAAATTCAAGGAGGAGTAGTAGCGGTGGGCATTATCGCACATTACGATCATTAAATCGCCCTCCACTGCATGTAAGAAAATTAAATAAGAAAAAACTTAAATTGTGGAAGTTGTATAAATCCATTAGAACTACTGATAATGTAAATAACTTTAATATTAGTAAAAATCAGTATTCGAAATTGGTTCGTGATTTTGAAATTAAAAGGGAACAAAATTTGATAAAAAGGGAAACCTAACTAGTTTATATAAATTTGTAAAGACCAAATCTGGGGTAAGTGGCTTGATCCCACCAATAAAAACTAAACATAAATGGATTGTAGATGCAAAAGAGAAAGCAAATGTACTTGCTAGAGAATTTGAAAAAAACTTCACACTTGGGAATGAGCCAGCTATGCCATATTTTATGAATTATACTAGTACATTGGATTACCTTGTTGGTACCTTTACCGCACAAAAAATCCTAACCTATCTTAATAAAATGAAACCAAGTAATGCGGTTGGTCCAGATGGTCTTTCGGCGTTTTTACTTAAAGAAATTAAATATGATATCTGTACACCTCTTTCATGGATTGGGGAACTTTCCTTTAAAACGGGCAAATTACCTAAACTATGAAAATTGGTAAAAATATCCCCAATTTACAAAAAGGGTGAACCATCAAATCCTTCTAATTACCGACCAATCGTTCTTCTTGTGTCTTTTGTAAAGTTATTGAAACAATTATAAAAAATGAAATGCCGGAATATATTGATGAAAACAAACTACTTCATGATGACCAATTCGGGGTCGATCAAAAGGGTCGATCGACTTGTACACAGCTCTAATGTTCACTTCTTTTTTGGACTTCGGCAATGGACCATGGCGTCCCGGTTGATGTGATTTATTGGGATTATTCCAAGGCATTCGATTCCGTTGACCATAGAGGACTGTTGCTGAAGTTGACAGGGATCGGATTTAGAAGTGACCTACTTGCTTGGCTCACTGAGTTTTTGACTGGCAGAACACAATGTGATGAGCTTGAGGGAGAAAAATCGGTTGCCATTTCTGTTACCAGTGGATACCCTCAGGGATCGGTTTTAGGACCTTTATTATTTATCATATTCGTTAATGATCTTAAATCTTCAAAAAAAATATTATTATTTTGAAAAAGTTAGCTGATGATGTGAAGCAATTTGGCATTGTCGTGGATGATGACACTTATATTTCATTGCAAACTGAAGTGCATAACCTGCATGCGTGGTCCCTTAAGTGGAATCTTCCCTTGGCTGAACACAAATGTGAAGTTTTTCATTTGGGAAGAAATAATTTTTCCATGGACTACTTTCTGTCGGGCAGCAAGAGACTACCCGAAACACCCATCGTGAGGGAACTGGGCATTTGATTTAAAAATGATCTGATGTTTGGTACCCATTGCAGCTCTACTGGCGGCTAGAAAAAGAGTGGCAATAATAAACAAGATGCACTAACACTGCATTAGTAATTCGACGTGTCGTATGGTAGAATACAAAATATCTGTAAATGACGTATGAAGTTGGAACGGCAGACATACCAACAGGACATTACTAAAAAATCTAAATGCATGGTGTACTAAAGAATATCTACTATATGTATTGCACATTATATTAAAACAAATTATCTCGTAACGTTTGCTACTACGATACGGCAAATGAGCCAGAATCTTGTGTGCGACGATGCAATCACTGAGTTTTCATCGGGTGCTGATATTGGTTTTCTTACAAAAAAACAAACTGAAAGCTTCTTTGTTTTACAGTTTCCCGTACCCGTTGTTCATCAGACTTACTTTTACATTTTTTTAAATCTTCGAACACCATATCTCATAAATTCAGCAGGTAATTTGGTGGGGAGGGGGGGGGGAATAGGAGAAATCATATTGTGCTGAGGGTACGTGAGGTTGACTACTTTAAATTTATTTACACCTTTTAGGTGTATTAACAAAAGTTAAAATATTCACACGAAAATTGTGACAAAGTCCACATTGAATATTACACTGCAATTTCATGTGGCCAATTTTTTTTAGGCTACTCAATACAGAGTACTTGTTTTACTAGCGTTTTATAATTATCTTTATTATTATTATTTGTAATTTTAAATCTGTGGTTAAAACTAATGTCGAACCAATAAAACTTACGTGAGTCTTCCTGTTACGGATTTTAAAAAAATCTGGCCATTAGGAATATCCTGCCCTTCCCTCCCTCTGGCCACTCCCCACTGTGAAAACAGGACATCATTCGCTTTGCTCACTCGTTCAATAGGAAACAACACCACAAATACGCGTAATAAAATATTGTAATATATCGCACCTGAAAAGCAGCGAGGATGGCGCAGTAATTAACAGCAAAAGTCTTATACGCGCTATCGCATTCATTGTACCGTCCAGATTCAAATTCGGTGTACCATCCAGATCACCGCAAAGGTAAGTGATGACTTACTTTGTGTTGTTCTGCGGCATAAGAGAGGAGCCATCTCGACGTACACGATAGCCTCTAACTGACCGCAATGGTGAAGAGCTGACTTGCCAAAATGCGCAGTTACACGCCGCAATTTTTTGTATGATCGGCGTTGAGCGCACACCTTTACGCTGAGGAAGCGCTGACGTCAGCCACTGATCGTGTACTACTTGACGACGGTTTTTTGCTCAGAGACCTTTTTAGAGGTTAGCGAACTAAAACCGCCCTAACTAAATTAACTAGAGTATAATACCTTGTGTACTGGCGCACTGCAAGTCACTCACCCGCATACTTGAATTTCGTCGGATCAGAATTGAACAAATGTGTCTGGTTTTTGAGGAGATGTCGCTGACGTAAATCGGCTACCCCCGTTTTCTGGCCACAACCACATTAATTCGACGTGTGACACGTCGAATTAAAAAATTCTTCTGCTCTGGTGACCCCAAAACGATGATTTGGGCATTCAAGGTCTATGTAAGACCATCAGTCTATGAAAATGATGAGTATTTAACTCTAACAGATTCAATATCCTCTAGCGTGTGATCAAAAACCCCATACTGTACGGATGCGACACCTGTTGCCAGATGCCTGAAATAAGCTCAATTCATCTCGAAACCCGAAACATGAAACTTTGATTGCGCGAGCAACACTACGCCGGAAATACAGTTAAGTGCGGAGCTACTTCCTTCGTTGACTGAAGCTCGCCCTTGTCGCCGAGACTTGAATTAGGGTTTTGACGTTTTTATGTTGGAGGGCTAAGCGACTTCGGCCTCATCCTGTTGCAAAAGGGAGAACCATTATCATCATCATCACCAATATTGATTGAAATAAAAGTTTCCTCAAGTTCAAGTCGAACCAGCATCAATTTAATCGATTATAGACTAGTACCAATATTGACAGTCATTGCGAATGCAGTGAATTGTTTTTTAAAGTCCTAAAGACTGGTTTCTGTCAGTAAGGTTTTAAAGGCAGTTTTTATCATAAGGAAACCATAGTTCAAGAAATAAATTTATAGCTGCTACCTCCTTGTACGCATGAGGTAAACTATTTTATTTGTTTGCAGTGTTACCTCAAATTTTATTTTGCACAGGACCAGGTAGACCCAGGCCCGGACTGGCAGTCCTGGGGTCCAAGTGCCATGACGTTTTAAAAGGCCCCAAACACAATTGGGGGGGGGGGGTGTTATGAGTGCTCATAATAGACTGGTCAGTATTTATGGCCCGGGGGTGGTGTGGAACATATGAAAATGGGACCACCAAATTTTCATTGACCCTTCCCCCTTCAAATCCCAGATAAAATCTTGACCTCCCCACTCTAGGCCCAAAAATAATTGCCCCCATCCCATAAAATGCACTTTTCATAAGCCTATTGAGACGGTGTATACCCGTTTCGCCGATTCCCGTTTCGCCGAATCCTGTTTCGCCGAAAATATTTCCCGTTTTGCCGAAAATTAAGCCCTGATTAAGCCCTGATTCCCATTTTGACGAATCCTGTTTTGTCGAAACATTGGAAAAGTTAAAGATGCATTTTTGATTCAGAAGAATTTGTGATTAGATGCAGTTTATGATGTTATATGTTTAGCGCAGCGAGCGCAAGAGTGCGAGCGAGGCACGTAATTTGAAAAAAAAAATTATTTGACGAAACGGGATTAGCCGAAATGGAAATTCGCGTTTGGCAGAAAATTAAGACACTGATTAAAATTCGGCGAAACGGTCGTATGACTGTCTGCAGATTACTTCTTGTAGCCAAATCAAGTAAAGAAAAATTGCCTCGTTTTTAACGACGGGACAAGATTGAGTTTAAAACGTTGTCTAAAACGCCGATGTTCCTTACACCATATTGCGTCGAGTTTTATTCATGTATGAAATGATCAGGGAAGGGACCAGTTTTTAAGGCAATCAGGAATTTGCAACGAGAAAAAAATTAATCAACACAAATTTATTTGCAACCGTAAAATCTGAAAAGGTCCTCATACGAATCTATGGCAGGGCCCATGTACCATTGGCACCCTGGCACTATGGCCAGTTCAGGCCTGGGTAGACCAGACAACACAGTTGAAAACGAAGTGAAGGAATGAGGGGGGGGGGGAGGGGAGGAAAACATAATTATTAATCAGTGGTAAGTCCGGGGGGGTGGGGGGGGGGGTTAGGGGAAATGCACATTAATCAGTGGCGTGGCAAGTTCGGGGTGGCGGGAAGGGTTATGCTGCAGATTAATCAGTGCTAAGTCCAGAGGCGGGGGGGGGGGGGGTGTAAGATGAATCAGTAGCAAGTCCAGATACGGCATTGGTGTCCTGGTTAGATATTTTTTCTTTGATCTCTTCTACTCTACCTACTATATTTCAAATTAAATCGGTTCTCTGTGGAATTTAATGAAACAAATTAGAAGCAGTGTGTGGAGAATAGTAAGCCAGACCTATGAGGCGCCGTCTGGGACATTAATAAGTTACCATACTTAATTATATATAAAAGTAGGTTTACAAACGAAATAAAAAGAACTTTCTCATGAATTAACAAAGCTTTTTCATAAAACGTTAAAACTTTTACACGAATAAACATAACTTTCTTATGAACAAATAAAACTTCTTCATTAATAAATAAAACCTCTTCATCAAACAAATAAAACTTTGTTATAAACAAAGGAAACTTTCTTATCAATAAATAACAATTTCTCATGAATCAATAAAACTTTTTCATGAATGAACAAACTTTTAACATGCTTGAACAATACATTTTTCCATGTGACAACAAAACTATTCTTGCAAGATCGCTACTTTGTCACAAGTTGAGAAAACTCGACAGATAAAAGCAATATTTTCTTTTGCACACTTAAAACTTTACCGCATCAAGCAAAGAATGTTCTCTCGCTTGCAAAAAAGACTTTCCTCTCTCTCTAAGAAGACTTTTAGTTTGCCGGTTGGCCGTCAGATTGCGCTACCGCGCGTTGTATAGGACGTCATGGCCGGTTGGAGGTGAGTGCTGCTGCGCAATGCAGTTTTGGCTGGTGCCACTGCTAAAATCTTTTACCTACCGCCATGGTGTAAAACACTTGCGCCAAACTGTCGGTTGGACTACCATTTTCCCCCCATTTTTTCATTGTGGGTGGGGATCGGGGAGCTTTCAGGATTAATCCAACAAATTGGTGCGTAAAATAACACTTGTGCTCCGATTAGTCCAGACATGAGGCAACTCCACGTGCAACAGCGTTGAACGATCTTGAAACGAGGAAGGTAAGGAGATCGCGTCTTCAAGCCAAAGCCGACTGGGGTAGAAATCACTTGTCTCGATCTGTTGGTTCAACGCCAGATGACATGCGTGCCAGAAAGTTGACGCCTTTAGATAATTTTCCAGTTAGACGATTATCCCTGGCCCCAAATAAGATATCGGCGGTGTTGAATCAACATGGCTCGGAGCTAGAACTGAAAATCACAGCTTCTCTTCCAGACGACCTTGTGAAAAGGGATGAAATATATAGACAAGGTTTTTTTTTCCAAGCAAGGAGGTATATGACGAAACAAGACATTTCTCTTTTTCGTTTTGGTTTGGGTTGGGGGGAGGGGAAGAGGGAATTGCTACTACTTACCTTTTTTTTTTCCGAACACGGAAACAATTGACAAAAATAGGGGTTTTTTTTAGGGGGGGAGGAGAAGGAGGGAATTGCTCCCCTCCTATTTTATTTCCATGGAAATAGATGACAAATCAGGGGTTTTTTTTGGGGGGGGGGGGAAGGGGGATTGGGGAATAAAGTGTATGCTGCATCAGTTAGACCACAATAAATAAATAAATAAATAAGAATACGGATTCTAGCTTAATTAAAAATAAATGTCGTCCTTAAATTTTTCTCAGTATTTAGCTGGAATATCTCGATGTTTTGTTCTTGCGGTTTCTTCATATATTTTTCTGAATGAAGAAAGGAAAGGAATTTATTTTGGGGAAAGGGAGGGATGAGAGATTAGAAGAGAAGGCAAATAAGCAATGTAGCGAAATTTGGTTTTGCCTTCAAATACACTAACATTGTCGGTTAAAGTTCTTTCTCCCCTTAATCTAATTTTATTGTATTTATGTCTCAAATTTCTACATAACGTCCCATGCAACCTGCGGGGCGAGGAAGGGATAATCGCATAACTGGAAAATCGCATAATTGGAAGAACCTATACAGTATAACGGAAAATTGTCTAACACGAAATTCGTATAATGGAAAGTCGTCTAATGTCCATGCCTCACTCGTGCTGCCGCACTCGCTGCGGCTATAACCTACATGTAACATCAGAAACAGTAGACAATCGTCCAGTTAAACGATTATCCATTATACGATATTCCGTTTAGATGATTATCTATTATACGACATTTCGTTTAGATGATTTTCCAGATTTTAATTTGGTCAGATATTAGACAATTATCCCATTGGACGATTTTCCAGTTAGACTTTCGTCCGACGCCCCCAACCTGCCATCAAACTTTTGCGTTGCCTACACGCTTCTATGGGGTGCCGTTTCGGACATTATTATATTTCTTCTTATTGTAAACAAAAGTTACAAAACTACTGTTGTATAGAGAAAATTGCTCCCTAAAGGAATTTGCACTACTCGAGAGAATTATTCCCTTAGAGAGAAATTTCTCTATTACAGAAATTAATTCTCCCTGCAGAAATATATACTCTTAGAGAGAAAATTCTATCGTCGAAGAAGTAGACGTGTGCGCCGCTGTTGCCACCAGTGGTTCAGTGGAAAAAAAAAAAGGAAGTGAGCTCTTCACCCCCCAAAAAAATCGATGACTGAAATCATAAGCTTACTGTTTTAAAAATGTTCGAAGAATTCATACTTCGGAATGAGAATCAGGAAAAAGTTGTTTACGCGTAATACAAAAGAAAACACTGCTGCTGCCGGTGCGAATTTTCTACAAATCAAGACACACGCTAGTGTGTCGCCCGCCAAGATAAAACGATAACATCCAGATAATATGTATATATAAGCATGGCGACCACTAGACACGTTGTGTCTTTACAGCAAAGGGAGTTTGGCTGTTTTCAGGCATGTGAGGATAAATAACAATGCGACAGAAAAGGCTGAAACTTGTATGATCGGGAAACTTGGGTCGCCTGACAACATAAAAGTCACTGTTAGACCCATAGCTTAACGTTTTCTTGTTGAAAAAAAGACGTGAATAACGTTGATATTTGCGTAATTCTTCCTACTAACGCTTTTTTTTGTATCACGAAAATAAATTCTTCCATGCGGTAAACAAAGCTGGTTCTTAGCTCATTTTACATGTAATGCTCTGGAGATGTACCCTTTTCATACGGACCTTTCTAATTGGTCAAGTGGTTCAGGGGTTAGGGAGCTCCAAAGGTCCAAATTGATTGTTTTACATTGTTCTAAACATTGTTTTATGCAACAATGCCGAACTGACAATTAAAGAAATTCATGCGTTTGCAAGGAGATAATGCAATACTAATAAAAATGCTATAATCAAATGAAAAAAGGTGACTGCTGTCCTCGAAATATAACGAAACCAAAAAAAAAAGAAGAAAAAGAAATGGACCAGAAAACTAGATTGGCATTTCAAAATGGATTTCATCAATTTGGACCAAAAATTACTGATACCTACCCCAAAACAAAACTTGTTAAGGATTCCCGCCAAGCTTTTCGGCCGTGTGAAGTCACGATATCAAACGCCAAGCTCTTTCGCCAAGCTAATCCCACCGACTAATACTTCAAACTTTAAATGAAATAAGTGAAGATTGCGCTGTAAGCAATTTTCATACATTTCATTTAACCTTTGAATTATTACTCGGTGGGATTAGCTTGGCGAAAGAGCTTGGCGTTTGATATCACGACTTCACACGGCCGAAAAGCTTGGCGGGACTCCTTAACAAGTTTTGTTTTGGGGTAGATAATGTAGTCTACGATGTTATTGTAGCAAGAGCACGTTTGTCTTCTTCTGGCAGTATACGTATTGTAAACTCATGTAAACTGACCTGATTACGTTACATTTCCTGAAGAAGACGAGCGTGCTCGTAGTGCTACAATAAATAACATTACAGACTATATTTGTTTGTTGAAAATTCGAATCAGCAGCATCAGTGTTTTCGTTTGGAATTTACGTAAACAACTTTTTCCTGATATGCTTACTGTGTAAAATGTCCTAAACATGAGTTTACAGGGATTAGGAATAAAAAATCCAAGCTGAGACTTAACGAAATATGTCGATGCCATCACTATAGACCGACGCTTCAACCAGATGTAGCAGGCAGTGACGCCGCTACAAAAATGAAAGCAAGTGTTGCCTGGTCCAACCAACCGGTAACTATAAAGACTGTTACAACTCCACACTGAATTATTGCAGAATTAAACCACTGCAATACATGCATGTCTGTTGTATGTTCCACTGGTTATGCTAGAGCAGACAGGAGGGGAGCGGATAGTAATAATAGAACACCTCAGTACTGACCCGAAGACAATATTCAAATCCCATCAACAACTTGCCACCGTCAGAATTCGAACCATGGACGAACTCACAATCCTGGACCAGGTGCACTAAACAAGTGAGTTGTTTTGATTTAAATTTTACGACAACTCACTGGATACGAACCACGTACCTCCGTACTGCGAGTGACAGGATAAGCACGCTAGCCACTTTATTCCAATTTATTAGTGCTCTTTTTCGGGGCAGGGAGGTGATACGCGTTAAACCTACCCTCGGGAGGGGGGGGGGATGTGCAATCTTACCACCGTTTGACTTGGCCTGACTAAAGAATGCGGCACAAACCAAAGGACACAACTGTGACACCAGTCCTAGCAACCTGACATGTCACCTTGTTGGAGAGAAGGTAGTAATGCAATATAGATATTTTCTTCTTTATGCATTACTTTCTTTGTTCCTGTACATCTTTTACCGCAATTCATGTGTTTACTTAGTAAAAATATGCATTGGCCAAGTGAATTCATTACAGCTCAAGACACAGTTGAGCGAACGGAAATAATCTCTTTAAGGACACCACTGACAACATTAAAGCATTTGCTGTTACTGTTTCAAACCAAGTCTGACCTCAGCCTCCCATGTTAAAGCCTAATTTTCAATGGTTAATTTGTCTGCTGTCTTTTAATTTTCACTCATATTTATCATGTAATCTATGTTGGATTTGCTGAACATGTGTCCGAATGTTTATTAATTTCCGATTTGTCTCATCTGAGATCTGGACTTGAGCTGGAATCGTGATTTTCATTATTGGCTTGTTGTTCTTGTGGCACGATATGTTTCTACTACGCTCTCTACAGATCAAACTATTTGACCTATAATGTTGGTTCTTAGCTTATTTTACAATTATTGCTCAGAACATTTTCTAATCTAATTGGTCAAGTGGTTCAAGATTTAGGGAGCTCTGTACGCCTAGAATGATTGTTTTACATTGTTTTAAACATTGTTATTACGCAAATGTCAATCAGCAAACGTTAGCTGCAAGACGTAGACTGAAGATGAAAGGGTTTGTGTCCATATTGGTTTGCGCAAACCGTAATTGGCAAAAATACAAAACATTAAAACATGTTAATTCAAATTGCATTGTTCACCAAAGTAGCACAAATTAGAAAATAGAAAGTACTCGATTGGTATTTAATTAAAGTTTAGCTGATCAGAACTGAAAACAGCAAAGGAACACAAATAAACTTTCCTGTAAGGTTTCAGATACTGCATTCTTTGTTGCTGTATTGTTTAGCACACGTGAAACCTTACTGCAGTATCCAACCATTATAAGCAAAGTAATAATGGTAAAAACATTTTAATCAACAGTAAGCTTTCACGTGGTTTAAATAGTACAGCAGCATTGCACGCAGTGGCGTAACTGCAATGAGGTAGGGGACGCAGCCGCCTCCGGGGCCCCCCAACTTTGCTCTCCCCCCGCACTGGCCCCCAATTTAAAATTTGTTGTAACCGCAAAATATGAGAAAGTAACTTATAGCTATAGGTTCGTGAAAAATGTTGTGTCTTGTGCCGCAAAAACTTAATTGTACTATCTTTTTAAGAAGGGGGGAGGCTCCATGGGCGCTCGCCTTATGTGGGAAAAAACTACAACTGTTTTTTTTTTTTTTGAATGGCTGCGCTGGACTCTCGCCTCTTGTGACAAAAACTGCATTTTTTATGAATGGGGGAGGGGAGTGGCCTCCACTGGGCTCTTGCCTTGTGCGGCAAAAAAAACATTTTTTTTTAATGAAGGAAATGTAACGTATTGGCAGGTCTGTTTACATGAGTTTACAATACGTTTACTGCCAGAAGAAGACTAACGAGCTCTTGCTACAATAACATCCATAGTCTATATTGTTTGTAGAAAATTCGCACCAGTAGCAGCAATGTTTTCTTTCGTATTACGCGTAAACAACAATTTTTCCTGATTCTGATTCCGAAGTATGAATTCTCCGAACATTTTTAAAATAGTAAGCATATGATTTCAATCATCGATTTTTTTTTGGGGGGGGGGGCGCCGTGTGAAGAGCCCCATTCTTTTTTTTTTTTGGCCACTACACTTAAGAGTCTACAGCAGCGCACACGTCTACTTCTTTCTCGCCAAGGGTGTAAATATTTCTCTAAGAGAGAATTCATTTCTGTAAGAGAGATATTCGTCCCCCCCCCCCCAACAAATTAATTTCTGTACGATAGAATTTTCTCGCCAAGAGTAAATATTTCTGTTCGAGAGAAATTTCTCTCTAAGAGAATAATTTTCTCGAGTAGTAAAAATCCCTTTAGGAAGCAATTTTCTCTATTCAAGAGTTGTTTTGTGACTTTTGCAACAATAGGAAGAAATATAATGATGTCTGAAAAAGTTTGATGGTAGGTTGGGGGCGTCGGACGAAAGTCTAACTGGAAAATCGTCCAATGGGATAATTGTCTAATATCTGACCAAATAAAAATCTGGAAAATCATCTAAACGGAATCAAGGACCGCGGCAGCGGTCCTTATGTAAGCCTCAGCATAAACTTCCATGTTAAACGTCAAACTTTGAACTCCTATAATCTCGCCCAGAATTGACATAGACCAACGAAATTCGGTATTTGGGGTCGTGTCGTAACTATTTCACCACATTACAAATTTTAATGACAACAATCAAACCGTTCGGTGTCCACAGCATGACCATTTCTTGTTGTTGATGTTGTTGTTGTTGTTGTTGTTGTTGTTGTTGTTGTTGTTGTTGTTG
>JAHWFP010190316.1:34711-51866 GCA_023313725.1 Lithobius niger | reverse complement strand
ATTTTTATGAACTTTTTCAATCAAACTGAGCACTAATGGTGACACCATGTTGCGGCGTCACGTGGCTAGCGGTTCCTGGTCACCAATTCGCTGCTGCATGACAGACGCATCTGTTTGTATTTTTCAAGTAGGCTATATACGAACACGCAGCACTAGCCGCTGTTACCCCCAGGCTCTGCTACCACGACAACCAATGCAGCCATACCAGAATCGGAAGATGCAACACGTCAGTGGGGCCTTGCCTTAAACTTCCAAACTTTGCCAGTTTAACGCATGCATTGTTTTGACACATTTTGGTGAGGCTTCCTCTCACATTTCCAGACTGTGTTTGACGATTGGTTCTTTCTCACCCATCTCGCTTTGCCTGGACTGTGTTTCAGTTATTAACGATGAAAAAAATTTACACCGGAGTTTGACTTTGCATCTATTCTCACCAATCCATACCGTTTAAACTTAACTAAAGAACTACCTGGAAATAATGGCTTTACTACCTTTCAACAACCATTTCTATAAGGTGGTGCAACAATCGATAGAAGTTGCGTCAACCACGCAACTTTAAATTATGGCAAAGCGAGACATGCGAGTAAGTGCTAATGTGAAGAGAGGCCACTTCAAAATTAGCCAAAAACTCTTAGGAGGCATGCAGCGAAAGCAGCAATGTGTTGCAGCACACAACAATGTTCACTTGCACGTTCTGTGACAGTGTAGCAATTCTCACAAGACACAAAGGTGACTTCATGAAAAATGTCTGCTCGGTGATCTGCCAAAGAAGAACTGTGTCAGACAAATGCTTAAAGACATTAATCATCAAGGGATTACCAGTGCTTCACCACTGAATGTGGACAGACTGTGTACTGACGAACTGTGTGCCATTGGCTGTGCAACATCGGCAATTTCCATCAGTAAACATAACTGCAACACACACTTAATAAGATTTTCTGTTCTGCCCCTTTTTTATGTCTGGTCGCTCACTAGGCTGCTGCAATCGATAGTTACCGTAAATCCTCTATTGTAGCCCGGGCCACTGGTTGAAAATTGAGCTAATTTGACTCGGCTGCAATTAGAGACAGGCTAGAACTATTATAACTGTGGCCTTATTAATGTAAATGATGTAGGATTTAATTAATTTTAAGGAGATGGATAACCCCGTAGGTGTTGGACACCTTGGCCCCTAAATTGTATTAAACTACAATGTGTTAAGAAAAATTCCAGGTCAATGTATGAATTTTAAATAGTTAATTTCACTCATTCAGCTTACTTTCAAGTTAAAGACACTCATTATGTCTTGCAAATTTTCAACTGCTGCTGCAGTCTTCATCAGGCACTTGAAATATTAAGTTCTTTGCTCTGGTTACATCGTTCCACACTGTTAGAATTCAAATTTGCCACACTCCGGTGCATCCCAATCGTTCGTCTCTTCCTATTCCCCACTGCTTGCCTAGTCGTTGCTTTAGGTCTTTACCAACTAGATGCCCATCATTCGGGCGTGATGGCTCTTGTATGTTAGTCAGCTGTGTTTGGATCATCTCGTGGAGTTGTATCGCAACAGATTCGAGGCGTCTAAGATGTCCATCTCTAGCTGAGTTGGATTTAATTAATGTCACTGCAAGAAGTGGGGAATAGGAAGACGCACGACCTGATAAATACAGGAGGCACCGGATTGTAGCAAATTTGAATTCCAACAGTGTTGAGGATGTAACCAGAACAATGAACTTTTCGAGTGCCTGATGGAACCTGCAGTGAGCAGTTGAAAGTTTGCATTACATTGTGAGTGTCTTTAGTGTGAAAATAAGCGAAATGAGTGAAAATAACAATTTAAAATTCGATCGCGTTTCATAGTAGCAAAACTCAAATCAGCTCTGTATCTTCATTTGGCTTTTCCTTTTTCGTGTGTGAAGACTTTTTTGTTTAACGTTCTAAATACTAAAGTGTGAATAAGGTAGTTTACACTTGAATAACATAACAGGCATTTTTAAATCTTAAATACAAAAAGAACACTTAAAATCCATTTCATACAGCATTTTATACAACAAAAAGAAAAAAATTGAGATTTACCAATTTTAGTATCATTTCAAGCTTACCACTAGATGCCGTTGTTAGCAAAGTGATTTAACTGGTTTGCATAGATTTTTTATATTTTCCGTAAAAAGAACAAATATTTCATAAAAGATGGCAAAATATTTAGATCTGAAAAATGCAAGAGTTATTAGTTAGGTTTTACAGTTAGGTTTACACACTCTAGTCCAGTCAAAATAGGACTAAGGTGGAACAAAATTCCAAAGTCTTGAAACTTTGTAAGGTTGTTAGGGGAGGTCTAGTGATGACTATATGAAATGTCCTGATGATTTGGAGGTGAGCTGGCTTTGCTAGACCATAAAATACCCCAAAATAGGTGACTCTTTATTAGTTTTCTGTCAACATCTCGGAATCTGCGGGTCCTACCAAAAAAATGTTCCCTACAAAAATTAAAGGGAACAAAATTTACTACAAAAATGATTCTCTTCATTTTTCTCTAGCACTAGTGGTTTACGAGATATTCGAGTTCGAAAATTGAGAAATCTTCGAAATTGATAGAGATCTGCTTTATGTGGTGTACAGAGATCAAGTGAACACACCCTAACCTCATTTAAGTTACTACACGATACATCAAACACTTATTTACCGCTATACATATTTATTTACTACATGAGCCACATACAGACTACTACATCAGGTTACTACATATAACATCAAATCAAGTCGAGGTCAATGTCCCCCCCCTGAAAGTTATCGTCCTCAACAGTTGGTGTCAGACTATTCAAACAGTCGGCGCGGCAGTTGTAGCAGAGAGCAGTGCAACTCGTGCTTATTTTCCTGCACTTGCACTTGTTTCCACAACATGTGGTGCATTTGCAAAATATGAGTTTGAGACAGCCTCAGGGGCTACGGAATCTTTGATCCGTAGGCACAATATTGCCATTCTGCCTAGACTCCCAACCCCAAAAGTGCAGCTAGTTATTAACTCATTACCCATCCTTATTTGCAGTTGATGGAAAACACGATACGAGCATTGCATAGCTGCCCCTTCTGTTGGAGGGAGTGATAGTAGCTCCGATTTAATATTTGTGAAAGCCTTTGAGAGGTCATGGTGCCTATCCAAGTTGAGGGACGTTGTATCAGGAGCTCAATACATAGACTAAAAAAAAAACTGTGATCTGCCTCAGCTACCTGTTGATACTTGGAAGGTGAGTGGCTGAACACATCTGCTACTCAGCGTAATGCCTCACGTCGTAACAGCAGTTCGTAACCTGCTACTTTCCCCTTCCTGAAGGAAGCCTGTCTTGTCGCACCCTGTTAATGCATGAGCAAATAGTATGCCATCTATTGGGTTACTGTTGGGTTGAAGAAATTACATGTGTTCCTACCTTTCTACGACCTGGCTTGCAGAAGATTATATTTCGGTGTGTAGCTCTCAGCGATGTAAGAAGAAATATAGATCTACGTCTTCTCCGACAATGGCTACATTGTCCTGTCACTCGCTTTGGCGATGGTGCTCCTGACCATTAGAGTGTAAGATCATTAGGTTTTTGAAGGCATTTACTCCTCTGTCATTTAGTTGGAGGAAAGCATCTTGATCAGCCTACCCTTGTGTTTGTTAGATTGAAACTGATGTAGCGGAGGCAGGACACAGATTTTTCTTGAGTCTGTACAGAGCTCCTCCTACTAAACGTCCCTCAACTTGCTTAGGTACCGTGCCGCTCTACATGGAAATGAGGTACTAGCTGCACTTTGAGGTTGGAAGTGTCGGAAGAATGGCAATCTAGTGCCTTCTGCAACCAAAGATGTTGTTGCCCCAAAAGCTGTCCTCAACCTCATATTTAGCAGATGCACCACAGGTTGTGGAAACAAGTGTGGGTGCAGGAAAATGAGTGTGAGTTGCACTGCTATCTGCCACAACTGTCACGGTGACTGTTTGAATAGCCTGACGCCAACTGTTATGGACAACAACCTTCAGGAGGAGAACGTTGACTTTGATTTGATATTTTTGTGTATGTATTTGATGATACGATTCGATGTTATATGTAATAAATAAATATGTATAGTGGTAAATACACATTTTATGTTATATGATTGGTATAGTAATTTAAAGGAGGTTAGGTTTGGTTCACCCAATCATATACATCGCATATAGCAGATCCCTGTCAATTTCTGAGATTTCTCAATTTTCGAACTCAAATATCTCGTAAACTACTGGTGCTAGAGAAAAAAATGAATAGGATCAAGTTTGTGGTAAATTTTGTTCCCTTTAAGTTTTGTAGGAAACATTTTTTTGTAGAGCCCACAGATTCTGAAATATTAACAGAAAACTTTAAAAAGTCACCTATTTGGGGGCATTTTATGGTCTAGCGAAGCCAGCTTACCTTCAAATCATCAGGACTTTTGATATAGTCATCACTAGACCTCCCCGAACAACCTTACAAAGTTTCAAGACTTTGGGATTTTATTCCACCATTCGCCAAATTTGAGCCTTCGTTGACTGGACTACTCTCTAATAGTGTCATCTAGGTGCTAGAAATGATACTAAAATTAGTAAATCTCAAATTCTTTCTATTGCATGAAATGTTTTATGTTATGGGATTAATTAGATGCAATTATGTAAATTACATTAATTAATAATTAATTAGGAATAATCAGTACTTAAATAATAATTCAAGCATAATGTCTTGAATAACTTAATATTGTAATCAAAATGAAAAGCTCATGACCCACGAATATTTATTATTGCTAACACAATATTACAAGCCAACCTATTTTATTTTCATAAATAGAGCCTTAAAAGACCAACAGGGATTGAGAAAAGAGAGCCACAATATTTTAGACAGGTTGAAACTTGCAGCTGTAATTTAGCCAGGCCGACCACCCAAACTGTCCTAAGAAAATCTTGTGCAACAGGTTACATCCGATTTTCTCGGTAAAGCAGGCGGACATCTTGGACAATTCTCAGTAAGACAAGGAGCGCTAGTTTCAAGCTAGGCCGGCGTTCATAGAAATGCGTCTCAAGCTAACCTAACTCGACGCACTAAAGTAATAAATATCTCTTGCAACACCTCCAATTCTTAGTATTACAACCTGGCCTTTAAAACACAGCCAAATAGCATGACCAGAGTCAGTCGTCGTTTAGAGTCAGATTGTCGTCTTGTCCGTCCGCCTAGCCTAGCCCAGCCGAGCCACCGTTGCGAGCCAAGACGGGAGTGAGGCCTTCGATTCAAGGGGACTGTGAGTCCGGTTGCCAGGTAACGCAGCCTCAAGCCGCTGGGATCAGCGATAAGTATAACCTGTATCGTTCACGATACAAGCTGCTTATTGAGCAATTGAACTGATATATTAATTGGAAATGGAAGGACAGTAATTCGATATACTAGCACTCTTGAAGGAATTAGCTAAGCTTCAATCTATTATTGTCATAGTCCATGAATACGATCTCTTTCCTTTCTGCTCTCTATCATTATTTTTACAGGCACCTTAAGTAACACAATAATGTTTTGCTCGTATATATTCAATAATCGTAATTGAAAGTATAAGGCTAAATAAGCCAAGTTGGAAATAAATTCACGAATTAAACAAGTACATTAATCCATTTCTTGTCATGTCTTGATTTTTATTATAGTTAAAGTGATATTTGGTGTCAAGTATATTTTGTTTGCCATTCTAGACATTTTGAGTTTGCTTTTGTGGAATTAACTAAAGTGGACCCAAAACAATGGTGTCAGAAGTTATTCACGTGACCTTGTAGATTACTTCTGGTGACCAGTCCGAATTGAATTCAGTTGAAATTTTTTAATAATAATTTTTTTATGGGTGCAGATTTCATTTAACGAGTTTCAGTATTCTGTTCATGGATTCTTGGTTGTGTTGGTAGCCTATTGATGTTGTTTGGATTGCTTATTGTTGCATAAGGAGTGCTATTCAGGATAAATTGTGTTTAGCGATTGCTGTTGCTCGGGATTGATTGTCGCAAATTGCGAGACGTTGTTAAAAGGTAATAGCGATTGGTGATTTTAATAACGGTTGAAATAGCGAATTGTGTTTGGCAGCTACATTCAGATTGTTGGTTGATAATTTTGGGTACACAATTCTTTTGGTCGAGCGTGGTTAAGATTTTGTGTAAGTTCAGTGCAGGCTTGACAGCGGGAAAAAAAAATTTTGGTACCAAATAGTATAGCAGTGACGTTCAATTATAGTACTAGGGCCATTGTTTTGGTTGAAATCAAGTTTGTGTGGATTCAGTGAAGGCTGATAGTAGTAATTTTTTTTTTTTTTTGAGTGCCTAGTAGTATAGCAGTGACGTTCAGTTATAGTGCTTGGGTCATTGTTTTGGTTGAATTTTTTTTTCTCCCCACTCTAATTTTAAATTTTTTTTTACAATCGTGAAATTTTGCCATACCAGGGGGTCGACCAAGAGTAGCTCGAGGGGCTGTAACCCGCTCATCTAGGGGCAGGCCTATTATACGGAAGAGAATTATCGGTGAGTCTTTTAGTGACTAGTACTCCTAAACGAGCACCGCGTAGGCCTAGGCCTTTGAGCGAATCCGAATCGGAAACGGATGTTCATTCTAGCAGACGTAATTCACCTTCACCAGTGCGTAGTCGTGACCGATCTTTGTCTCCTAACCAAATTATGGCAAGATTAAATAACGCCCCTAATGGAAACAGGCCTAATGGTACCAATTCTCCCCGGATTCGATCTCGTGAACCTTCGATTCACAGTGCAAGGCAGACAGTGCCTACAGACAGGGATAACAAACAGCCCAGACATTGGCAACAATCTTGCAAGCCAATAACGAATCGCTTAAAGATACGATGCGATAGGCTGCGGAAACGCAGTTCGACATGTTTAAGGATTTGACAGACAGCTTCAGAATTCAAAATCAGAACTCTGCTCATAAGAACTCAACGACTTTGGGAGGATGTAAGGGCAGCTAAGAAGTCAATAACGCCATTTTTAGGGGATGACAGCCTGGACGTTTTCACGTTCGCACTAACATGCGAAAATTTGAAGAAGTTGGATCATTCCCTAGCGGATGCTGAATTAATTGCGGCGGCTAGTGCAAAATGCGCAGGAAATGTGGCTAAATTTTTGGCAACAAATCCTGACGTTGCCGAATTGGGAAATTGGAATAGTTTTAAGCAGGCCTTGATCGACCGATTTGGGGCTGCGGGTCGTACCATTACAGCAGCTTTATTTTTAAGAACTGAAATGACTCAAGATGAGTCCCTGGAAAATTTTGCTCAACGTTTGGAGACTATGGCTTCAGCAATTTGGCTAATTAAACGAGACGACAGCCAGGAGGATAGATGACGTAAACTAGCATCCAAGGACGAAAACGTAAGGTCCGCTTTCTTACAGGGTATGCCACCAGAGATAAAGGCACACTTGACGGCCGTAAATCCTTCTAGTTTTCACGAAATGTGCAATCAGGCAAAAATTAAAAGATCAGTTTTGCAGGGGCGAGATGCTCTCAAACAGGGAAAGTCCAGTATCACTAAAACAGGGGCTACAACACTTGAACAAGCTGAAGGTTGCCAGCCCACTGTTCCTAGCATAAATAATTTGGCTATCAGCTCGATTATGGAACGAGTTGAGGCGTTGGCAAAAATCTCAGAATAAGTTAAAAAGGGCTAGGGACTCCTTAAATGAGGCAAGGGTCAGTGCCATTGGTAATGAAAATCAGGAAACAAGGTCACGTTTTAAATGTCTGGGCAAAGGGCACGTGCGCCGAGATTGCTGTACGGCTCCACATCGGCTACAATTTGTACGTCAGAGAAACGAGCGCAGACAGCAGACGGAAGGCCAATCTCGGGGAAATTATAGAGGAGGCCTTGGTAATTTTTCAGAGAGGGGCAATAATAGGCGTGGGAATTATTTTTCTGGATTTGCAAACAGAGATTCTGTTCAAGGTAACGCAAACAAGCAGCAGAAAAATAATGGCACACAGGTTATTACGGAAATAAGGGCCAACAGTACGGCAGGGATAATCGCCAAAACCAAAATTACCAGCAGCAAAATTATCCTCGCCAAAACCAGGATAATAGTGGTAATAATGCACAGGTCCAACAGCACGCGGCTCAGGTGGAACAATCGAGTGAGGTTAACAATATGTCAAAAAACGAGTTGATAGCTTAGAATATAACAGGGATTCTAAGCTAAGCAGTGACCTGTTGAGTTCTACAGTTCAATCTGGGGCTCATATTGGTACTATTGACGTTAAAAGTCCTGTTAATACTTCAGAAAAAGTTTCAAATTTTAAGCCTTTGAAGGTTACTACAATACAGTTGTTTTCAAGTGAAGAGGCTGATAAGCTAAAGAAAAAATTATATTCACACGTTGACTGGCATCAACAAAAGCTAGCCTTGCCTGCTCGCACCTTGACCTTGCCTAGGCTAGCGTCTTATTTTGGTAAAACTCCCTCGAGATACGTGGCTTCATCATTAGACAACAATGTGAACCTTACAGATGAATTTAAAGATGCATTAAGTGCAGTAAATGATACTTATGATCTAAAATGTGATTTTGAATCGTTACCTTGTGTCGACGCCACTAACTTTCACTCGGAGTTAAATCCACTGGACAGCAACAAGCCTATCGTAATCGCACTGCTTGGTGAAACACGAAACATGCAGCTTAGACACTATCCACAAACTTTTCGTAAAACTGACGTAGAAATGCCGTCTGGTTCGGCTATGGGTATTTCAGAACGTGTTTTGGATGACTGGAAAGTTAGAATTCCTACAGTGAACGGTGTAAACGAACCAACAATTTGCCTAACCTTCTGGGATAGTACGTCAGTTATAATCGCCGATAATCCACCTGTAAACGAGCAGTCAGTGAAGCGAGACGGTAGTTTGAATTTGAAGAAAAGCGCCGAAACGGGCTGTCTCTGGTACACTGGGCGCCATCTAGGGGCGGCGGTAGAAACTAGAAACGCAGATGGCTCTCTGTTGGAGTTTGACAATGAAGGAGGAAATGACAAGACAATTAGCCGTAGTGTACCCATTTATATTGTCAAGGATAAGCGACACGCGACGTACGTAAGGCTCCACCTTGTCTTTATCATTGGTGGTGTGCCTAAAGTGTGTTGAATCGATACAGGCTCGTCGTTAAGTTTACTTGACAATACATCAGCGCAGGCCTTGCTTAAACACGACTCTAGTTACACTCATTTAATAAACCTCAACAAACCAATTGATCTGGTGGGTGTGGGAAATCATCGTATAGCAGCCACACGGAAAATCACTACAACTGTTTCTAAATGTGGGTTCGAAAGGGAGGTCGAATTTGTCATTGTGCCTGATAGCAGTTTTGGTGACATACCAATGTTATTAGGCTATGATTTTTTATCAAGTCAGGCTGATTTGGTGAAAATAAATTGGTCAAGTAATGTTCTGGAAATAGGCGAGCTCAAGTATCAAATGTCTCCTTCAGCAGGGGCTGCATGGCAGGCTTACAACATTAATATGGAATTAATTAATAGGGATGCGTATAAGCCTATTAATCCCCATATTGCAGTAATTACTGTTGCTTCGGACGAATGTATGGACGAAAAACCCTGAATCAAGTTGGAATTGCGCTCCACAACACGAGTATGTTGACGTTGAAGTTACGTTATTCAGAGATGAAATAATACCAAGTAACACGGAGTGCCGTGTAACTGGGTTGTTAAATACTCCCCAGCCAGAAATCCAGACAGGTGTGTTCACACCAAGGAATGGTAATACCGTAGTTTGTTTTGCGCATAGTCTAGTAAATACTAATCCTACTGGCACTGTACCAATTCTATGCATTAATACGGGTGGCTTCCCCGTCAAACTTTCAGCGGGCGCCATTTTAGGCGTTTATACAACTGCTTTGGTGGACCACGACGATCGCGTGGCTTCTGTAGACGCACATCTGGCCGACGCGAGCACATCTAGCACATGGCCCATCAAGATAGCTGCGCAACAAGCCACACAGGAAGCTGAGGTGCCTGCCGAACCCCCAGCAGAGCCTCCTAAGCCCCGCAAACAGCGCTCAAAGGAGGAGTTGGATGCAGATTGGGACAAATTGAAGCACAAATTTGTTTTTCCTGATTTAAGCGACAAACAAAGACTAGAATTCCTAGATATGCTTAAAAATCATCAGGATTCTTTTTCAAAACACGATTTTGACCTAGGTTGATACGAAGGGTACAAGGTAAATATTGATACAGGGAACTCGGAGCCAGTGTGCTCAAAACTGTATCGAGTGCCTTTTCATCAAAGGGAGCTACTGGACTACTATTTAGAGGAAATGTTGCGAACGGGCATCATAAAAGAAAATAAACGCGCGTGGATGTCGCCATGTCTTCTCGTGAGGCGCAAGCCTTCGGGATGTAGGCTCGTCGTTGACCTACGCGGGTTGAACTCCACTATTGACAGCGTCAGTGTGCCGATTCCTACTGTGAGCGAAAGCAAGTGGCGCTAAATTTGAGTGGCGCTAAATATTTTTCAAAGTTGGACTTCTAATTTGGGTTTTACCAGCTGAAACTTGCAGATTCAGCAGTGCCTAAAGCCTCATTCTGTTCATATAACAGACAATTTTCGTTTTTGAGGGTTCCCATGGGGCCCGCACATTTTCAGTTTTTTGCACAGCAGATATTTGCCGATATTTTAGGCGTCTATTGTGCCATTTATTTGGACGACATTTTGCTGTCTAGTCCAGATTTCTCCACACATATCAGTCATGTGGATAGGGCACTAGGCCTGGTAGATAATCGGGCATGAAATTATCTGCTGAAAAATGCACTTTTGGCTGTAAATCGGTCAAATTTTTGGGATTTGTGATAGACAAGGAGGGCATACACCCTGACAGAGAAAAAAACAAGGGCTATGGAGCAGTACCCAGTGCCAAAAACGCCAAAACAAGTGCCCGCTTTTCTCGGGTGATGCAATTTTTACAGGCGTCATGTGGCTGATTTTGCGTAAATTAGCTCCGTTTTAACTAAGCTAACAGGGAAAAATATCAAGTTTTACTGGGGCGAAGCTGAGGACAAGGCCTTTAGAGAACTGAAAGCAGCTACGGTTAATGCAACAACCCTTAAGCACCCAGATTTCACCCAACCCTTCTACTTAGAAACAGACACAAGTTTGGTTAGTCTGGGCGACGTGCTGTCCCAGATGCACGGCGGGATAAGCTATCCCTTAGCTTACACCTCTTGCACACTCACACCGGCAGAGAAAAAGGAAACAGCTACGGTTAGGGAGATCCTTGCTATTGTACACTCGGTAGACGCTTTTCGCTGCTACCTTCTTGGTAAAACGTTATTTTTTACGACCGATAATTTAGCAGTGTGCTACCAGCTTACCCCCCAAGCTTGAAAGGGTCCTCTTGCAGCTAAGAGAGTACGACTTTATAGTAAGGCACAAGCCAGGCAAATCGCTGGCAGTTTCTGATGCTATATCACGAGTAGAAATACCAGTGTGTGCGATAGGTAGCCTAGCCAGTTTCCCGACTGGACAAGGGCACACCTTGCAGCAGAACAGAGGACCGATGAATACTTTGGGCCCATTCTAGATCGCCTTAAAGATCAGTGTTCAGAAGATTTAATTGATGCAGAGAATAACAGAAATATTTACTTTTAAGGACTACGAAAATTCCATAACGGCTTCTACTCTGAAAGTTCGCCATGCACGTGCGCAGATTTCGAACGCTGAATTCCACGGTGGCGATGTAGTTGACAAAAGTTTAAGTTGTGTAGGTTAGGCCTGATGAAGACAGACGTCGTCGGTCTGTTGAAAATTTGCAAGAATACTGGTACAGTATTTTGATTCTGAAATTGTGCGTAACAATCTGTTTTCAACAATCAATTATCAAGTACGATGGAATTCTGTATAGGATTCGATTAGCTAAGCCAGAAATGGGTAGGATGGATAACCTACCTCAAATGTGTGTGCCTAGGGCACTAGCAATCCACTACATAAGGGAATATCATGCAAAACCTATGGCAGGCCAAAATGGCTGTAAGCGCGCCCTAGAAATCATACAGTTGCACTGTTTTTGGCCTAACATGGTTAGAGATGTCGAGAACTACGTGAAGAGTTGCCCAGTTTGTCAGGCCTATAATCGGCCAAATAAACCCCATAAAGCAAAGCTAAGGGCCTATAAGCCTCTACAGAGGCCCGGAATCTCGTGGAGTATTGCTTTGATAGGGCCCCTCAATACGAGTGTACACGGAAACTCCTGGATTTTGACATGCGTCGATGACTTCTCAAAGTACGTCATTGCAGTGGGCCGACCAAATAAAAAGGCCGAGACAGTTGCTCATAAGCTATTCACAAGGCTAATGTCTAGATTTGGCTGTCCCTTATCCCTGAGGTCGGATTGCGGCTCAGAATTCCGGAACGAAATTGTTGCAAAACTGGCAAATTTGTTTCAAATTAAGCAAATAAACTTTACCCCTAATGTTTCGTGGGTAGGAGGGAAAGTTGAGGCCGCAAATAAATGCATAGAGACCGTTTTGCGCAAAGTAGCAACAAACTGTGCGCAAGAATGGGATAAGTTCCTACCAATGGTAACCATGGCGCTGAATTCGGTTCCAAATTCCTCAACTTTATTGTCTTCACACTACCTCCACTTCGGCACAGAATTCCGTCTACCAAGTGCACTCTGTTTTGAGCCAGCCCAACTTTGTTACGACAGCGATAACATGATCGTTCGTCTAGAAACTCGACTACAGGCAGCGTTTGAAGTTACGCGAATGCACAACTGGATAGCTATCAAAACACAGCAGAAATTTTATGATAAAACTGCACGTCCGTATAAATTTCTGGTGGATGATTACGTGCTTGTCAAAACGTTGGTTTTGATTAAACAAATATCCCCAAAATTACTGCGGCTTACACAGGTCCTTTAAGGATTATGAAGTTCGTTAATGATGTTATCGTGCGTGTAGTCCATTTTCTAGATCCAACGAAAATACTACGCGTACACATTAACCACATTCGAGCTTGGTTCCTACGAGAAAATAACCAGCCTATACCCTTTAACGGAGCTTCTGAATTGGAAGTAGCAGAGTTTGTTAACGGCGGATTGACGGAGGAGGAAATAAATCTTAAACGTTACATTGCAAACCTCCTGGAGGACCCCGGCGGCCACGCTTCGGAAATCTATTTGCCTAATTTTGCAGCATCAACTGCAGAAAATGTTACAGGAGAAAATGCACTTAAACGTAAACTCGTTGAGCCACGATCAGCTGAATTTTTGCAAAATAAATACAGAAAGCTTGATCACGAATTAAAACTACGGCGCCATAGAGGTGCGTCGCATTCTTACAACACTCGCTCGTCAAAATGCACTCCAGAAATACGTCTAAAACGACAATTTGATGATGCAAAAGTGGACAACGATTAAATTATTACCCTACAGCCTCCAAACCGCTTACACACCAGTAAGAAGCGGTATAAACGTGCAGAGTATGATCCATAGTTCAAGCTTGTAGTTAACATCCGCTACACTTGTCGTCAATATTGTCTTCAGGTGTAATATTGTAGATTATGGAAAATGGGTTGTAATAAATAAACATAGTAATTGGGATAAATAATAAATTAATGATAATGGTTGTCGGCGATTGTTGCTAGCCTATTGTGGTAACTGAGTGCGATGACATACAAATGCGAAAGTTGTGATTCGGCGTTTTGCCTTACCTGCAGTAAATCGGGTCACGATGATATTGAAGAAGTTCCAATTAAATATTGGCATTTACTTGTAATATGATAGAAACAACAATAAACTAAATTTTGGTCTTGAAAATGCGGCGGAGAATCGTCATCACTGAAATCGTTGACGGCCGTAGGTAGCCTATTGCAGCCGGCGTTGGGTTGACACACGGGAGAAGCTGTATAAATGTGAAAGACGCGTTCCAACATTTTCTTAACTGTGGTTGCGATTGATATGCCAAATCGAAATTTCATACGTGAATGATTATTAAATTGCGTGGATATAGCTCATAAAATTAAAATTAATCAAATAATAGGGCTAGAAGTGTTGAATTTTTTTATATTTATATTTGAAAATTATGTGGTTCAAAGTAGCCTATCACCGTAACTCACATAGCAATTATATGCGAGAAAAGATGTATAAGCGTGAACGCCGTGATTTTTGGGAGAAAAATGCTTGAACCCACCGGCATAATAGAAATTAGGAAAGTACTTGCTATTAACATTTCAGTGAAATTAGTATTAAATGGTGCAGGATTGGCTAAATTCATACCATAATATACATACAGATTGGCATTACAGTGATTATTACCAATAGTATTCACGGCAGGCAGCATTCGCTGAGGCCGACACTCACGAGAAGGCCATACAAATGTGTTGTATGTGATTCATAAAATTTTCTTTGCTTAGGTTCAATAATTTACCTTATACGTTATCAGAATGATGGCCCAAATTATTTTACATGAAATGAGTTATTGACAGGAATAATACTATCTACTTATTAATATTATTCAATCAAAATAGTATCGTAGCAAGCATTCTAGGCAATAGCACCGACAAATGCGGAGAAACACCGCATAAATGTGAAAGGTGTAACGCACTGAGTTTTTTTTCTTTACCTGCGTCTTAAATAAATTAAGGAAACGTTAAAGTTATGATTGGCATACCATTCGCTTGTAAAATACATAAATATTCACAACAAAGTACTATAGTTTCAAATCCTGGAGTTGTGTATTGATAAGGGCCTACCACATTTGCTCGTCGAATCGCCGACACACGAGAGAAAAAAAACCGTATACATGTGTACGAGGCGGGTGAACAGTTAAAGCTTTAATATTGCCACAAAAATACGACATTTGGAAAATTCAAAGACAGGAATTATGCATTGCGGCATTAATTACAATCTATATAAAGCATATTTGAGTTTAAATTGATAATGATTAACAATAATTAGACCAATCTGAGTTCAAAGCGGGCCTACAATGCATATCAGCCTAGCTTCGGCAATGCATTTGTCGACACGCGAGAGAAACATTTTAAATTCTGGAAACGCGGCACGTAATTGATCTGAATATCATTTTAAAATCACTTAAACAGGTAGCAAATTCGAAATTACGGTACTGGAAAGCTTTATGTATTCTTAGGAATCATTTTCATCAAGAAACTTACGGTTAAACCAATAATTAACGGCAAAGTGGCAGAGCAAATGTGAGAGACGAGTGAAGCAGGCAAGATGACGGCTGAAAGAGGAAAATTTTCATTGTCTTGATCCCTGTGTTCAGTTGTGTGTCCCCGTAGCGGCACATCCAGCAACATCAAACCACTTCGACCATTCACGAAGCGAGGCTTAGATCACGAAGTAGGCGGAGCAGGCCAATCGAGAGAGAGAAAGTCTATTAACATCATGCGTTGTTATGGATACAAGACTAAAAGTGAAAACGACTTGCGTGAATCTTAACCAAACTAAAATACAAACTAAGGCTAGATTAATTGACTAAAATCAAAATATAACGGTAATAATGATTTACCTAAAGGATCAAATGGTAATTATAAGCAGGAATAACGTTATGACTTTCCCTCTCACGATCAGCACCGGTTAAATAACCTATTACATTAAATGTTTTGGTACTGTTAACCCTATCGTGACCTCCACATAGACCTACCGGTTTTGCAGTTAAAATCTTACGGAAATCTCGCAGACACATATGTGATAAATTGCAGAATCATAAATAGTTTAGGATATAACAAATCAGCAAGTTAATGCTAGGAAAAAAAAAGAGAAAAAAACGATAAATGGAGTGGCAACTCGCGAGGAACATAGTTGCATCTTGTTAAAACAAGTATTAAACAAATCAATATTTTTTAATACGAGAAATCGAAGCATTAAAATGTTATAACACACATTCGTAATAACAGTAACTCAAGTAAATAAGTTAAGACAATTAAGTTAGGTAGCGGTGCCGTCATTCTTCATGTAGATGGCACAAGAATAGATGCAGGAAATGAATTACTCCCACTCTTCGTCAGTGTCAGGAGTCTTCAGGCTCGTCTATAATAAGATGTAAATCTTATTAGTAACAAAACCACGGAGACAGGCGTTCAACGATGAGAAATTCTTAGATTCAGTTCTAATAATAAAATTTGTTTTTACCTGCCGGAAACCGAAGATGCGGGGGCGGCAACACACCTGAGGAGGGCCCAGCCTCGAGAAAATCTTCAGGAGGAATTGAGTACACGGCAGCAACCAAACAGAGCGGCGTTTCCTCAGGTTCTGAGAAGGTTGATTCAAGGGGATGGAAGGAAGATACAAATTGACGGGCAATTTCGGCGGCACGGGACATATCCGGCGATGATATGGGCAAAACTGAAGAGTCGCAGTTCAATATGGGGTGATGGCATTCTGGTGCGGTTACAACGGAGGACACTGGCATTTTGGACGGGTGCAAATATTCATTTTCAACAGAAATAGCGCGCTCCAGGAAAGCAGGAAAACCTTCCCCGAGGAAGGGGACAGATGGAAAAATAGGGTAATATAAATGTGGACATTCTAGCGAATTACCCACATGACAACTCTTATAATGTTGACGCAGTCGAGCGGATCGTACATCTTCAGGTTCAGGAGGGATGAAGCTTACAGGGGGAAAAGAACACATAAATTGGCGGAAAAACATCTGTTCGCAAAGATTTCGAGAAACGTAGGAGGGCAGGGTCTCCCCCGGGTAAGCCCTCGAAAGAGGATGGCGACCAGACGAAAAGTGGATACACTGTCCGTGTGGGAAGACAGGCCGGCAAAATTCATAATGGCTTATCAAAGCATAAGTTGTTAATAACTCACAGAAAACTACGCGACGTAGCATCTGGGCGTCTCGGCGCATTCCAGAATTTGAAGAGCCAACACCCCATAGAGGCATAAGAATTTCCGGAAATCCGAAAAAGAGGCGTCTCACCAGACGATGCAGCAGATTCAAACACAGGCTGTTAACAGTGGAAAAAGGAAAACTGGTAGGGAGAAGAGGGAGTGTTGAGATACGTCACAATAATAGCCCCTCCTACTTGCCAAATTTAACCCCAGGTCAAGGTCACGGGTCCTTTCGACAATGGGCCCGAGAGGAAGAGCGCCGCCCCCCCCGGACCCGCCGGCGCGGGGGAGGCCCGGTGGGACGCA
>JAHWFP010190316.1:7824-34611 GCA_023313725.1 Lithobius niger | reverse complement strand
AGACGCACGATAGAAACTCGTCTCACACCCTCGGGTGCTCATAAAAATGCCTCAATGTTGTTGGCAGACTGACGAAATGCTGTCAAACTGGCCCCTTTTGACCAGTTTTAAGCCAAGAAAAGTCAATGAATGAACATACGGAAAAAAAAAAAAAAATAAAATACAAAACTTGTGTTAATACATTGCCTTGTTTTACAGCTACACGGTCTTGTCGAAAAATAGTGAGTTAAGAAATGCTTGACCCGAGATATGATACATTGAAAGTTAATGCACAATAATAATAAATTTATATTTTATTCCATTCATGCCAGATGCGAGTTAGAAAGTAAGAGAGATGGATGCAGGACCGAAATAAATGGAAAATTGGGTCTGGAAGCATGGAGAAATAAGATGACGAAGGAAAGAAACGGAACCACATAAAGCCAGCTGGTAGTGATTTGAAGGAAGTCGTTAATTCAACCCTCGTTTTCCGAACAATAAGGAAAATCGAGTCCTAAATTGATTATAGATAGTGTACTATGAAATGTTGATTGAGATCTCTATATGAATACACGGGCCCGTAGAAAGATTAAGAAATAACCTTGGTACAATTTTGAATTAATTGGGACAGCATTCTTATCCTGGACACAAGAAAATTTGCATTACCAGTAATCCAGCATTAATGGGACAGTATTCTTATCCCGGACTCACGTAGATGTACGAAACCAATAATTATGAATTAATTGGGACAGTATTCTTATCCCGGACACAAGAAAATATGCATTACCAGTAATCCAGCATTAATGGGACAGTATTCTTATCCCGGACTCACGTAAATGTACGATACCCATGACGATACCAATAATTATGAATTAATTGGGACAGTATTCTTATCCCGGACACACAAAATGTACATTACTAGTAATTTTTCGATTAATTGGGACAGTATTCTTATCCCGGACTCAAGAAAATATACATTACTAGTAATTTCACAGCAAGACAGTATTACAGATTGGACGGTTGAGATACACATTATCATTGAAATCGCATCGAATAGAAGTATTTTATATATTTTTTAAAACTTTTGTTCGTCAGGGGTACCATTAACCTTGTCAAGGATGGACGAAAAATGAAAGGATGATACAGATGACAACTAGGAAGCAGATGAGGGACAGATAGGACGAATAACAAGAGAAAGAGCTGGAACACCGAAGGAAAACTAGGGAAGTATTGAAATAACATGGGTTCTGAGTTTACTCTGTTAATAGATGCATGGGAGAAATTTCCTTGTCAAGGATAGACGATTGACGGAGAAGAAAGATGTCCTGAAAAGAAGGATGTCCTGGAAAAAGATGAGACGTCCTGAATAAGATGATATATCCTGATAAGTCAGATGTCCTGAAAAAAATGGGATATCCTGAATAAGACGATATATCCTGATAAAGCCAGATGTCCTGAAAAAGATGGGATGTCCTGAATAAGATGATATATCCTGATAAAGACAGATGTCCCATAGAAGAACGAGATGTACCGAAAACCAGGAAGGGACAATTACGGTGGACGAAAATCGGAAAGAAAAACGGAGAGAAGCAAGAGAAAACCTAATTGAAAAATGTCTGCCTATACATGAACTTTTCTTTTCACATTCTTTCACAAGCTCATGCTATAAGACAAAGCTCTATTATCAATACCTGGTCGAAATATCTGTATAGATAGCGGCTCAATTACAGTTAGAATTTTTCTCCTATACATGCGTTCAAAATTTCAGCATGACTGGTTCCAAGCTGATATGCCATTGATGACAGGTTTTCCCTCAAATGTATGGCCAAACTAGGAGGGTTTTACCTACATCCGACTTCGAGGGAGACTCGGAGAGAATAATGGTTATGTCGTATTGGAGGGTAAATCAGTTATGTTGACAGGCCATTTAGTAACAATAATGATTGATGTACACTGATTATTCTGAGCATAAGCTGTAGTCTCATGAAGAGACAACAAACTTATTGTTTTGTAAAGGATTGTTATGGGATTAATTAGATGCAATTATGTAAATTACATTAATTAATAATTAATTAGGAATAATCAGTACTTGAATAATAATTCAAGCATAATATCTTGAATAACTTGAAAAGCGCATGACCCACGAATATTTATTATTGCTAAAACAATATTACAAGCCAACCTATTTTATTTTCATAAATAGAGCCTTAAAAGACCAACAGGGATTGAGAAAAGAGAGCCACAATGTTTTAGACAGGTTGAAACTTGCAGCTGTAATTTAGCCAGGCCGACCACCCAAACTGTCCTAAGAAAATCTTGCGCAACAGGTTACATCCGATTTTCTCGGTAGAGCAGGCGGACATCTTGGACAATTCTCAGTAAGACAAGGAGCGCTAGTTTCAAGCTAGGCCGGCGTTCATAGAAATGCGTCTCAAGCTAACCTAACTCGACGCACTAAAGTAATAAATATCTCTTGCAACACCTCCAATTCTTAGTACTACAACCTGGCCTTTAAAACACAGCCAAATAGCATGACCAGAGTCAGTCGTCGTTTAGAGTTCAGATTGTCGTCTTCTCCGTCCGCCTAGCCTAGCCCAGCCGAGCCACTGTTGAGAGCCAAGCTGGGAGTGAGGCCTTCGATTCAGGGGGACTGTGAGTCCGGTTGCCGGGCAACGCAGCCTCAAGCCGCTGGGATCAGCGATAAGTATAACCTGTATCGTTCACGATACAAGCTGCTTATTGAGCAATTGAACTGATATATTAATTGGAAATGGAAGGACAGTAATTCGATATACTAGCATTCGTGAAGGAATTAGCTAAGCTTCAATCTATTATTGTCATAGTCCATGAATACGATCTCTTTCCTTTCTGCTCTCTATCATTATTTTTACAGGCACCTGAAGTAACACAATAATGTTTTGCTCGTATATATTCAATAATCGTAATTGAAAGTATAAGGCTAAATAAGCCAAGTTGGAAATAAATTCACGAATTAAACAAGTACATTAATCCATTTCTTGTCATGTCTTGATTTTTATTATAGTTAAGTGATATTTGGTGTCAGGTATATATTGTTTGCCATTCTAGACATTTTGAGTTTGCTTTTGTGGAATTAACTAAAGTGGACCCAAAACATTTATGCAATGGCTATTAATTGTTCTTTTTGTATTTACGAGAGTTAAGGTCTATTGTGATAAACAAGGTAAATTGCGTATTGCTATATGCACCATCTCTGATGAAATAAGCAAACTGCGTGATAGCGAACAAATTTTAAGTAGTTTCGCAGTTCAACCAAACTTAGCTTCATTCATTTGTTTGAACTACGGAGTAGATTTCGTAAAATTTTATTTCATATATTGTCCTGGCACTGGTTTCAAAGAGGAGAATGAAGCAGACGAATGGTTGTTACGAAGTAGTGAACTGTGTTGTTGTGGAGCCTGAAGATGATAGTCGCCTGAGCCATTACACCTCCAGGACTGCTGACTATCGAAAATTTGCTGAAAAAAAAATTTTGTTTTTTCGTGTGATTGTGAAAATAAGCGTGATATAAGGTGATTTTTCAACTTTAAATCTCTACCCATCTATAATATCGTTTAACGTAATCTAGAGGCATATTCGACACCATAGGGGTTATTCATCTCCTTAAGAAATTTAAAATAAAACTCAAAATCGGATATACAAAAAGTGAAATAACATTTAATACGTTTTTTTTTTTTAGGTGTTTAAATGCTTAACCACCAGGCATTCTGCCAATCGGAAGCCAAGTAAGCCTAATTTTTTGTTTGCCTATTTAAAAAAAGGAAAATCACTGATGCTAAGGATTACCTAGTTACAGATCAGATATTGTTGATAAAACATATCTAAAATTTCGTTATTGAGTATTGATTTTTTATTCAAAACAGAAAGGTTTTCGTTTTTAGTAATTTTTCTCAGTTTATTTTAAGTAGCGAGCTTGCTAATTATATATCGGTGTAATGTTGATTCTCCATACTTTTTGGAAGATTTTGTGTGTTTGGGGGATTCAGGTTAGCAGTATTGTCATTGTTGCCTTCGTTTTGGTTACTGGTGGGATGTTTTGTTTAATCTTAACATACGTCAGTTTGTCGCATTTACTTATTAACTGGTTTGTGGTTTTTAATTGCTTTACAAAAGTAAAAAAATGTAAGATAAGTTACAAGGTGTTCTCTAGTTAACCCTTCCCCCCCCCTTTTTTTTTTATTAATTTATTATAATTTATTACAAGTTATTTCCAAAAGTTTTCAACCATTTTTTCTAACAATTTTCACATAAAATTTTTATCAATTTTAACACAAACCTTTTCAAATATTTAACATTTTCAACAATTATGATTTAGTTGATATTTTAATATTTGTTTATTTTCAGATGAACCTATTTATCCCCATTTGCGAACTCTACTGCATTTTGATACGAGAGAATTTCTTAATGTTTTATCTATGGTAAGACTTTCATGTAAATTTACTGGGAGAGAATAGGCCAGAGAGAAATTGTAAGCTTTACTTTGAAAATCCGTAAAGGATTCATTGCACCACATCGATCACTATTCACACTCATATTTAAAAATTTCAAATTGCACCAATATCACACACTTATACTTGCTAATATCTATATCATGAATTGAAAATGGGCATTTTATGTTGAGGTTTCATAATGTACAAAATATTAAAGGTTTAACTCACTCAATTTGGGTTTGCACGTCGGCGAATTTTCGATCCTTTCCTCGGATCTTCTTCAGGCCTTTTAAAGTTATATACACTATTTACACATATTTCATGTAGATGTTTTTGGAGCACTACATCCCGTCCTTCTTCGTTGCTTGTTGTGGTTGGTGGTGGCCGTTCTGCGAGTTTAAATTTAATCGTTTTATGGTCCCTGTTGGGTTTGGGCCGGCTTGGGTTGAGTCAGTGCTGGAATGGGTTTTCGTTGCAGGTGGTGGGGAACGAGTGCATTTACATTTCTGAAGGCCCCTTTGGTGAGATTGCAGGGGGTTGGTTTTTGAAGTTCTATGGCGATGGATTTAAGGGCTAGTCTGGGGTAGAGCTTCTTCTCTTTAAAAAGTCGGGAAGGTGGCCTGTGTCAACGAAATGTACTGCTAGCCCATCATTTAGGTCAAATTGTTGTACAGCTGATTTGAGCTCAGCATTTCGAGTTTTAATCATGCGTTTAGTGTGGCCTACGTAGGTGGTGGGGCACTATAGGCATGGAATGCGGTACACAACATTGGTTTATAGGGTGGGGTGGATGGGTGGTAGTCTTGGTCGAAGTAGTGTTTTTGTGTTGGGGGGTGTGGAGAACCTTGTGCGGCTATTGGCCTCCGCTAGGATGCGTCGGATTGCAGGTAAGGGATGGTGACTGTTCTAACTGGTAATTTAGTATTTTCTTTTTCTGTCGAGTGTGCTCTAGAGGCGGGTGGGAAATGTACTGGGTAGTGGTTGAGTCTGAATTTTTCTTTTACTTGGGAGGTTGCTGAGTGGAGGGTGGCAGGGTCCATGGATCGGGTGTTGGCACGTTTCATTTCATTGTTGTATAGTGCCTTTTTGATGGACATGGGGTGGTGGGAGGTGAAATTGATGGTACGGTTAATTTGGGTTGGTTTCGTGAAGGGTTGAAAACTGATGTTGTCGTCGTTTCGTTCAAGTAATAGGTCGAGAAATGGAAGTTTGTGATGTTCGTTTTCGAGCTCTATGGTGAATTGGATGTTTGGGTGAATGCTATTGAGGGCTTTTAGCACTTTCGAGATGGCATCTGCTTTAATGATGGTTAGGATGTCGTCGACAAATCTGAACCAGTCATGGATGACTTCACTGAAGGCTGCGATGGTTATTTCATCATACTTTTGGAGCATGATTTCTGCGAGAATGCCGCAGAATTTTCGACAGCATAAATTTAAACATCAGTTTTCTTCAGGCACATCATTGTATAGTCCTCTAATGACATCTTGTTGTTTGTAGATTTAAACCGCGCTCTGTGTCCTCCCGTATTGCCAAGGCATGTCAATCCATCTTCTGTGTAGCTTTGATCCAAACACTCTATTTACGAGATAGCTACAAGGACCATCCAATCCAAACGTCAGCTACCTCGTAAAAAATACAGTTTGGATCGAAGCTACACAGCTAACGGAGTGGCATGCCTTGGCAATACGGGAGGCTACGCATTCCATCATGTTCTCTGCTGAATTGGTATTTAGGAAGGCTTTGCATTATGTGTTAGACATAATATTTCGGTAAAGTTTCGGACATTTTTAAAAAGCTATTAAACAGCTCGTCAAGTGAGATACTTGATCAGTAATGGCAAGGAATGAAGTGTCTGATGTGTGGACCGTTTTCATCGCTGACATGGAACCTTATTTCTATCCGCTAACCGTGGATCATTATGGCCCTAATGATGATGAGACTGAGGAGCAACAATTGGATGACGTCGAAGCACAGCCCGATGGATCTGAGAGGCAGCAAGAAAAAGAGATTATTCAGGAGGGCTTAATACAGCTATGAGGTTCGAGAAGGTGGTGTGGTGATACGCACAGTTCAGGAGAGGCTAACAGCGAAGATGACCAAGGCGAAAGCACTACATCCTTAGCCAGGACACGTCTTAGGTAAGCAACTAAACCATGCCCTTGCCTTTTAATGGGGTGTGCTAATATGAGTGGTCGGACACCATTCACATTTAGAACTTTGGGAACGACGGTATTATAACGATCTGGAGCGTAACCTGCTGAACAGTTCGTTTCCGCCGGTATTGAGGTCCTGGAGTGACTGGTTGGGAGGAATTAAGAATTTTGCATGATTGCGAGCAACTGACTGTTGGGCAATACATGAAGATTGGATAGAACGGAGTTAAGCTAGGCATCCTTCTGACTCATGGACACTCTCGCTAGTTCCTACCTTGTGTCAAAGTTGCATATTGTGCAACAGTAAGATTCAGAAAGGAAAGTACAAACTCTGTTTCATGAATGTGCTGACGATTATTCAGTAAATGTGAAGTGGTTGCATTGAGTATTGCAGTGATTGCCACGCTGTCATGGACTAAGTCGTGATTACTTACCAATCAAGCATGGATGACTCATTCCTTTACTCGAACTAAATCATGAATGAAAGATGGCTTCACACAATATCTGTGGGTTCATGGTGTGCTCTGTGACTAAGTGGGCACTGCCACGTTGTATGTTTGGGCCTTTGAGCATATTTTTCGAAATTGATCATTTTGAATTGTAAGCTTTGATGTTTTGCCCTTGTCTTTGATTGTCTTGGATTGAGTGAGGATGGACTTGTCATGGTTGCCTTTCCTGAGGTGGTGGCCATGACTTCCTGGTCCCGCCTTGAAATGCCTGCAGCTGGTGTGCTCATCTACTTGCTGCTCCTTAGGCAGGCTTCACTGTGAGTGGTGTTCTGGACGAGGCTCATGCTTGAGCAGGATCAAATTGTTGTCAAAGAAATCGGATTAAACTCCGGTATTTAACCAATCATTGGCTTTCTTCTCCTTCATTTCATCATGTTGACACATCCGGACACGAGTGAATGTGATAGGGACAGAAGGTTACAAGGAGCGTTGGCATTGCACTGGCATTGGCGTTGGTGTTGTCCATAATCATGGAAGGCACACATTGTGGGAGGTAGCTGATACGTGCACAACCGGAATCGCAGTACAGTGGCCAACGGGCCGTGCACCATGGTTGGATTTTACCACCAGTGATGATGGGGATTTCTGTAGATCCATGTGGTCTCTGAAGTTAAGTGCCTCCAGTCATCCAGTGGGGGAGGTCCGTTTCCATCTAACTGTTGATATGGAACACAGGAACGTCTGGCCTTGAGCATGGACAGAGGATCCTTCGTCCGGCTCCTGACTTGTATTGGTGTTGTTGCCTACCAAGGCCCTCCTTCCACGCAACTGCACTGTGTATGACAGAAGCGTAAAGTTATTCGCCATTCTAATGATTGATGCTATCACTGGAAGAGCCATATGAGGTCATTATTGCCTTTGGGCACTGAACAGTAACCACGTGTCATGGAATCCTGGGTGGGTTTGTACGGGATACAACTTGTGCTCGACTTTGTCTCTGACGACCGAGGGCACCGACTTAAAACAAGCTTAATAGAGCGTAACCAGTGACTTTGATATCCATTTTCAACATTTTGGAATGTGGAGCTTTTCTATGATTCCACAAGACTAATTTTCCTAGTCCCTCATGTTTTTTACTCTGGCTACTAAATAGGGAGAAAATCGCAGGAAACAATCTTATTAGTCGCACTAGCAGCTGCGGCCCACCAGTTCAAAGGTTGGCGGCTGCCTTCGATTTGCCATCGACCGGTCATAAGTTGTCCTGCTCTTCCTTCCGGTGTTCTGTTAAAAGCTTCCAAGCATTTCTCCACCTATCAGACAGGACCTGCCAAAGAGAGGATTGGAGCGGCCCCAATGGCAGAACCAGAACGTTGCAACGTCGTATGCCGTAGAAAGAAAGCAAAGCAGAGTCTGCAGAAAATATCTACCTTACTGCTATTTCAATAATGTTAATCCTGCAAAAAGAAAGCCATATTGCAGCAAAAAAACTAGAAATGTTTCTACCATTGGGCTGCAACCCTGTGGACTCAACCCTCTCAAAGATCTCCAGAGACACTAGACTCCCGTATGCACTTTTTCTGAAGCTGGGCGCCGATTCCTGGGAATTATTGGCTGCCCCAGTTTTACCCAAAAACTTAGCACAGTGGATTTGCGAGGCGATTCGACAAGCTGACATGCGTACCCCCGACCGTGCGGGTCTCCTCCATATATGCGAGCTCTGAGCACTTGCCGTCTATTGGCTTTTGGCACAGAAGTGCCATTGGACGAAGTGTTATCTGTGAGGTGTCAGTGTGGCTGATGAGCGGAATAAAGGAAACTGCCACGTCATGGCGGTGAGCTACATGGCTAGTTGGTAATGTAGTCGACTATCTAGACAGGTGAATGAAGGTATAGACCTCGTTATTTGCATTCGTTTTGTCATGTACTTGGGAACTTAATGTTGTCCCATGGGCTGTGGCTTGGGTTTATCTCCCCATTTCCTTTTGGACAAAACCAAGTGTAAAGGGAAGTATTTTCGAAAGAAAGTGAAAACGGAATTTTAAGCATAAAATTAGTTTTTACTTATTCAAAAATACCTTTATGATCAACCCGTCCACCATCTCTGATCTCGTCGAACCCGGGGGATTACAAAAGAAAAGTGAGGAAGTGTAGCTAGGCTTGCTGGGAAGTTAACAAGCACGCGCCACCTTGCGGAAGAGCCACGAATAAAAGGTTTAAGATGGACAAGAGCATTACTCTAAATGAATTAAACTAAAAGTGAAGGTAAGTATTTTAGGATAAGTAACACTGATTTAAGGGCTGATAGGTTTTTCATATGAATTCATACTAAGCCACGTTACTTGAATATTGCTGTGATATTTTTGTTATTAATTAGACGTGCGACAGGAAGGATGTGACATCTCATTATATTGAATGCTGCCATGACTGAGATTGCTGTACATGATGGGAAGTGAAGTCACAGGGATTGATCTGTACATTCCTGCCTGGATATACGTGTAATTCAGAATCAGGGTGTGGTCATCGTGGCTGAGTTGTGAGAAAGCTCAGCCTGGTTGCTGGAGGTTTGCGGATCTGGTTGAACCCCTGGAAAGGGAACCTTGGCAAAGTCCGCGCCAGGACTGCCAGCCAGGGTAGTGTGAGAGGCTACCATGCTCCTTCAGCGGCTATGAGAACTATTCTGGCCAATTCTGGACATTCTTTTGGCCCCTACGATGATCGGATGTTTCCCGGATCGAATCCCCAGGTTGGCACCTCCCTTTACCAGATATTTCTTCTCTAAAAGTCTGGTAATGTTCAAAATTGAGCCGGTTCAGCCATACAAGCATTAAGTTGCTTCGGCTGACTTAAGGCTCAAAGAAATTAACTTTAAAAAAAAAAAACAAGTATAATTTCGTGTAACGAAGCTCAGCTAATGCTTTTAGAAATCTTAAATTTGATTCTGAAATTATAAGAAAGAATAGTTTTGTTTGTTGTGTTGTTTGCAGGCATTTGAAGAACCAGAGTTTCATAGCAATGAATCCATTTGGCGTCGTCAAGATGTTGTCGATATTTTACTAGACATTATGCATCAGAGCCACGACTTTTCAGTAAGTAATCTGTTACAGCTATCACTTACGTAACCAGTAACATTTTTAGGTTTACATTTTATTTGGCTTGGGAAACTACTTGATTTCTATATTGCATCTAGCTTATTACTGAAGCTTAATGAGAATAATGTAGTAAAATATGAAAATATTACTTTAAAAAAAGTCATGAAATTACCTTGAAAGGTCGAAGACATCGTAGAAAAGTAAACACGCACAATTTCAAGAAAGACGATATTACAACAGGACAATATCTAGCAAATTTTCGATAGTCAGTTCACCGGAGATGTAAAACCCAGGCAACTATCTTGTGAGCCTGATGAAGATAGTCGGCTGGATTTTACATCTCCTGTGAACTGACTATCGAAAATTTGGTAGATATTGTCTTATTTCTTCAATTGTGCGTGTTTAGTCTGTTTACTTTTATTTCTCAAGAAGTATTTTATAATGGAAGATGGTGGATAGACGCTCAATCGAGCATTGTGCAATGTGTCCTCTTAGTATGGCTATAAGCTACTGACTATTGCTCCTGCAGGTGTGCCAAACTGTACTGTTTTTCTGAGGAAAACATGAAAGTAGGGTGACTCTTCGACGTTTGGAAGGGATGTCAAGTCCTTTAGAGAGGATGTATTTTCAGAAAAATTTCGTAAAGAGATTTCTAATGGCGCAAATCTGAAACTGATAGGACAAATTGTTTAGAAGCTAAAAGGCTACTTGTCAGAGTGCCCAAAAAACATTCTTGAGTATGTCCCGAGTGGATGTGCATTCAGCCTTTTGTTTCACTAGTTTTGCCTGTGACTTCTGAATGCTTTGTTAAAGTTTGTCTTAAAATGTGCTGATGTTTAAGACGTAATTAATTTAATGAGCTTTCATTGTTTGCTGTTTGTCCTACATATACTATTGCAGTGAGCAGTATTTTACTTTCCATTGATGGCTAAGTACTATCATGCTTAATCCGCATATATGAACTAATGACTCGCTATTGGACTGATGAGAGCTCCTGCCTTTTCTCAGAACAGTTTCAGGACTTGTTTGTCCTCAAGACTAATCTGCTTGCGAAAAAGAAAGCTAGCATGTCCTTAATTAAAAAACAGGGTAATATCAAAATTTACAAAAGAATCCTCTTATCTGATTAGAATGTTGTATGCTAAGTGCCTAGATCATCTTAGTTAAGTTGTCAAATTTCATGACACGAAACTGAATCAATGTATAAATGATGTGTTTTTTTTTCCTTTTGATTATTTAGCCCACCCAAGTTGGTTCACTTTTTACGTTTCTCGCACGACAAATGGCCAAACATGAAACAACAATCATAGTCAACCGAAGTCTTTTTGAGCAGGTAATAAGATCCTTTATCAGTAAAAAAAAACATATTGGATATACAGTAAGTAGGGATCGACCGAATCTACTTTTACCAAATCTGGATCGGATCCAGATAATTTGCAAGAGTTGGAGAATTGGATATGGATCCTAACCGAATCCAAAAAAAAGTATGCATTTCTTACTACCTACAAATACTTACCTTCAGTTATTATGCTAAAATCACCATTTTACGCTCTTAATTGCTCAATTAAATAAAAAATTCCAATTTTTTCAATTTTTCTCCCAAAGTTCGCTCACCTCCCGCTAGGCGCACTGTCCCTCCTCTCCTGGTGGGCGCCATCTTGGTTTCTCCCTTAATCACTATTTGAGCACGCCATCCTGGGTGGTTGTGCATCGCTTTTGCTCTGGACGTTTTGACGTTCGTTCGTGTAGAGGGCTTTATTAGACTGGTTTTTGGCATCAAAAGTGCGAGAATCTGAGACTAAACTACGGGCCTTATTAAAGACAGAAAACTTTGTTAAGTGCAAATGTACCAAATTACCACGGGATTTTCACCCCCCATGCCAACAATGCCGCGCTTGTGACTTCGTGTCCAAGGTATGCGAATTATGTGACTTACACCATCCGACCTCAGTTTCGTCCATTCTCCAGACGTGGAGAAAATCGAACCAGCGGGCCGATGAACGTGCTAGGGAGAAAGCTAGACGTGCGAAAGGATCCCTAGATCAAAGACTTGCCAAGATGAGTGGGGATCCGGATTTACCGTACGTGTTTTCAGAGGCCGATCTGACCGTAGAATCCAATATGGCGGCGAACAAAGAAACGGGAGCTAGCGAGGACGTTAGGAGGAGTTCTGTGACATTGTAATCACCCGTTTGGGGGCAGAGGAGATTATTGAACAGCCATTATTCGAGGAGGAGTGTCCGACGACCACAAAAGACCCATCGACGAGCGTTATCGGACTCGAGACGACCATGCCGCCACCCAAGACGAACGAAGAAACGATGATCGCCGTCGCGACGGCAGCGGCTAACGCGGCTTTCAATGCCAAGGCAACATCACTCGAAAACCGTATTTTCTCGAGGATGGATGCCAAAATGGTGTCGTTCATGGCCGATATTTTACATACTATCAAAGCCTGGATTAGTGAAAGCCCCGTGGTCGATACGGCATCTCCGTACGGCGCACACTGATCGGATTTAGCGCAGATGGGATTGACAGTGGTCAAGTGCGGAGATGCAACCCCGACGCGGGCGGAGAGAGCCCGACGGACGGCCGTGTCGCTGAATAAGTCCGTGCCTAAACTTAAACATGCGCCACCGAACAAGACCGTGTCGCCGAAACGTGTGCACGACAAGAATATTAATTAGGCAGACGTGGAGGGCGTTGCCAGAAAACACGGTGATAGTGCTAAACAAAAATCGATCCACAAATCACCCAGCAACGGTGTAGGAGGAATAGAAACGAAAAAACTTAGCATGGGAGAAAAACAAATCTCAGTCCGTAATTCACCTAGTAACGGTGTAGGAAAAAATACTGAGAGTAGTAAAACTTGTGATGATACTTTTCCCCACCGTAAATCACCTAGTAATGGTGTGGGTAAGGGGACGGAGAAAATTAAACAGAATCAAAAAGGAGATTCGTCGGCGGTTGGCATGCAGACCGTACGGAAGGCCGGGCCGGGCGACAAGGTGAAAAATAATTGAGCGGCCGCACCCAAACAGGGTAGCAGCGGTCGGAGCGACATTGCTGGAGGAAAAAATAGTAGTGCAGTGAAAATGTCTAAGAGTTCTGGGTGGTAATGACAACAAATACTCCGAACTTTTAGACCTTATGAACTCGTTCCTTGTGACGGCTAATTTTGGAATAGGTGGGCATGCAGACACAGCGTCACCGACGGTTCTCGCCGGCCAGTCGCCCACGGTAGTCGCCGGCCGGTCGCCATGTGTCGCGGGACTGTCACCTTGTGTCGCTACGATGTAGCACGCGTCGAAAGTGACGTCTGCACCACAGGTTTTGCAGAATTTAACAGTGAAACGAAGCCATCAGGAAAATGAGAACTTGTTTCACACGTCGTCAAAGAAAAGGAGGTTGGATGCGGATGATAAAGAACACGATTCGGGTCAACACGAAAATGAGGAATTCGAGTCTACCAACATCGACGATCCTTTCGACGAAGGCCCAGGGTACATTCCGTGGGCAACTTTTGCCGAAGCCACCCTCGAGCGCCTGCGACACACCCAATTCTACAAAGAATGCCCAGTTTTGCTCGATAATCCGGACGACCCACCAATGGACACTCTGGCCAACGAAGGCAGTGATAAGCCGAGACCTATTCACTTCCCTCAGTCAGCTGTGCTGTTTCGTCAGTTTCTCAACAATGAAAAACTCCCACGCAAAGACGAGCAACCTTTTTCGACAGGGAAACCTGACCTACTACATGACCCCAGAAAACGAAAATGTTTTTTCGTGCCACAGTTAAGGGTGCACCGAAAGGGAATCGTTACAACACGTTCCCACAAGCTGAATATGTCCACGACGTGTGCAACCTTGAAATGGACTCAACGCTTAGAACCCCTTCAGCTGTTCACACGCCATGGTCCCAATTTGAGGAAGACGACATCATACTGAGGGCCAGTGTTCGAGCAAGCTCTCAAGCAGAACTCGCTTACTCCACTTCCACGGCGGCGCTGAAAGCACTTGCTCTGGTCAACCCAGAGTTGCGGGATAACGAAACCATTCGAGAATGCATGCACATCCTGAAGCGTGCATCCTCCTTTCATAAAGATAGCTTGAACTGGCAATGCAGACTCCTCTTGAATAATTTGTTTAGACGCAGGGATGCTTTACTTGAGTCGGCGAGTGGTATTTCGGCAGAGATTGCAGGGAAATTACGGCTCCTACCGATACATGACTCAGCGGAGTTGTTGAATGGTAAACTACTGGAGTTTGCGCCGGAATTGAAAGTGCGTCCTAGCACGTCGACAACACTGCAGAACCGTGGAAAGCCACGCGGCAGAGGCATGTACAAGATGCATCGTAAGAACGCTCAGTGGAACACGTCATATGCAGGAAAGATGGAAACGAAGAAAACCAGCGAAAACAACAGGAATCAACAGCCATTTCAAGACCAACCTCCCTCTGCATCACGTGGGCGAGGATCGGGAGGGTTCCCACGTCGAAGAGGCTGCACTCGCGGAAGAGGTCGGCGCCCCTACCCCCGATACTGACTGGGGATGGACAGGGACCCCCCCCCCATTCGCCGACAAGTGAGGGGCAGGTTGTCCAGACACGTACACAATTGGCGCAAGATTACCGAAGACGAATTTGTGCTCGCTGTCCTGGAGGAGGGTTATCTGCCACCATTCTTGTTGACCCCAGCCGTTACCGACTCCCCGCCGCCTTGGCTGGCAGAATCTTCAAAAACCCCTGAGTTAATCAGGGAAGTGAACTGTTTAGTCGAAAAAGGGGCATTGATCCTAGCACCCACCACACCGGGATTCTAGAGCCCGGCGAGGGTTATCTCGAAAAAAGGAGGGGGATTCCGAGTCGTCTTCAACCTTCGACTTCTGAACCAACATCTTTCGGTAGACCACTTCCAGATGGAGTCGACCGATACCATCAGAGAGGCCATTCGCCCGAGAGAGTTCACTGCCTCGATCGACTTGGAGGACGCTTACCTTCATGTCCCCCTTCACCCATCAATACAGCATTTGTTTCGTCTCGTGGCAGAAAACCAGTCGTACCAGTTCACGTCAATACCATTCGGGTTAGCCACAACTTCATATGTGTTTACCCGGATGATGAAGCCGGTGTTAGCACACCTCCATCTTCATGGAATCAAGATACATGCTTACCTCGACGACTGGCTTCTACGAAACCCCTCTGCCAGGAGTTTACTACAACAGCTCGACAGATGCACATCACTGTTCGACACTTGGGATTAGGGGTGAACAGGAAGAAATCGCACCTCGCACCGGAAACCCGATTTGCATTCCTAGGTGCAGAGTTCGACACTGTTGTCTTCACGGTCAAACCATCCCCGGACCGGATAACGAAAACAAGAGCGGTGGTCAGTTCATTCTGCAAAGCTGATGTTACCGATGCATCCAACTCGGGCTGGGGAGCACACCTCGCCGGGGAAACAGCGTCAGGAGTGTGGGACAACGAAGAGAAGACACTTTATATCAACATTTTGGAGTTGCGCGCGGTACACCTCGCAATTCAAGTATGGAAAGAAGTCCTACGGGACTCAACAGTAGGAATTATGTGCGACAATGCAACGGCTGTGGCATATGTTTGAAAAGGAGGAGGGACACACTCCAAATCCTTCATGCTGGAGACAACAAGACTTTTCGATACCTGTCTGGAGTACGGGATTGTTCTAGTACCTCGACACATCGCGGGGAACTTGGAACGTCTGGGCGGTCGAGCTGTCAAGAGGTGCCCAGACCCCGTCAACCGAATGGAAACTGGACCCTTCAGTCTGCAAAGCACTTTTCCATCTCTGGGGACAGCCCAACATCGATCTCTTCGCCAGTCAATTCAACACGCAACTCTCATGCTTCGTTTCCCCATTCCCGGACGAGAAGGCGTGGGCAACGGAAGCCCTGTCCATCAGCTGGGAGGGAATGAACGCCTACTTGTTCCCACCGTTCAAACTCCGTGAACAAGTGGTTAACAAGGTTCGAGACTCCAACGGACAATTCATCCTAGTGGTGCCATGGTGGCCAGTGGCTCCGTGGTTCACCGAGTTAATGGAATTGAGAAGAGAAGATCCAGTACCACTCCCGTTGTCAGCATCCATTCTTTCCCAGCACCAAGGGAGGACCCTCCACGAGAAACCCAATATTCTTCATCTTCACGGGTGGAGACTTTGAAGATAAACCTAGAGAGGAAAGGGTTTCACACTGGTGTTTCCAATAGGCTGGTTGATTGCATACGGCTCTCTTCGCAGAAAGGCTACAACGTCAAGTGGAAAAGATGGTTCGTATGGTGCAAGACAAACAACTGCAACCCATGTAACCCATCTGTAATGAAATTAACATTGTTTTTAGACTCCCTGTTCATCCTGGGACTTTCGCCTAGTGCGATCAAGGGATATAGGTCTACCATTAATTCAGTGCTGACTTGTATTGACGGAGCCACAGCAGTACACAGCACCAATGTTACCAAACTCATGACAGCTTTTTACAACTTGAGATCTAAGACCATTAAGCTATTCCCCAAGTGGAACCTGCCGTTGGTGTTGCAGAGCCTAATGGAAGCACCCTATGAACCTGTGAGTTCGACTTCGTTACTCCTTCTCACGCAGAAAACTGTATTCCTAGTGACTCTGGCTTCAGCAGCAAGACAAAGTGAGATGGCTGCATTCTCACGAGACGACGGCCTCATTCGATTTGCTAGATATTGGTCCGAAGTAACCTTGACTTTTCCGGCCCACTTCAGGGCCAAGAACTGTAAAGCGAGCGTGAAACCCAAGCCGGTGATCATCAAGGCACTAGGAAAGCTAGTACATCCCAGGGACGAGGAAAGACTCCAGTGTCCGGTTCGTGCTCTGAGATTTTATCTGGACAAAACTACCCTAGCGTCCGAAGGTTTTGGTAGAGAGGACAATCATCCACCCAGACCACTGTTCCTCGATGTTGACAGAGAAAATGGGGAGGTGATGCAGACGGGAGTAACTCCATGGAAAATGGGGAAGTGGATATGTGCAGTGATTCGAAGAGCATACGAATACAACACTCAACACACTGACATCCCCGCCGAAGTGAGAGCCCATGAGCTACGAGCACTTGCAGCATCTTGGGCGTACGGCTGCGGGACTCCTCTGGATGAAGTCGTCGCAGCATGTTCATGGAAACACCAGAATATCAACCACTATCTTAGGGACACCAGTGGTTGAACTGGAACAGTCGTTATCAAGGGTCATGCGGTGGCGAGTCAAAAACTCTAGATACTAGTAGAACATAGTAACATGTGGAAGAGCACACGCTGGCATGATTATTCTGGAGTAAATGTTTGATGAGAGCATTATAGAGTATAAACATGTTTGCCTCAGTCATTCTGGCGAGATCAGAGATCTTAGAGTCAGCAAGTCAAAAGTCCTAAGTTTGACGGTAATGGAACGTATTGACATAATGAAGAAGTGCACATTCTGGCTAGAATATTCAAGAAGGAAAATTCTGGCGAGAACATCCTGAGATCTAAATAACTTGGACTAGACCATTCTGGAGAGATCAGAGACTTCCGAACGGTGCTGGAATGAAAGAGAATGATCACCACTAGGAGGTGAGTAAAAGTCCTTGTTATTAGTTTGTGTTGGTTATGCTTACCGTGGGGTTCAGTGGGGATAGTACCCACCGCCTGAATGACGAATTCAGCATAATTACTGAAGGTAAGTATTTGCAGGTAGTAAGAAACGAAAATTGTAACAAGTAAAATTAGTTTTTACTTGCCTAAAATACTTACCTTCAGTAAGGACCCGCCCGTCTCCCCGCTTTCTCTGAACCGGAAAGTTCAAATAGTGATGAAGGGAGAAACCAAGATGGCGCCCACCAGGAGAGGAGGAACAGTGCTCCTAGCGGGAGGTGAGCGAACTTTGGGAGAAAAATGGGAATTTTTTATTTAATTGAGCAATTAAAAGCGTAAAATGGGGATTTTAGCATAATAACTGAAGGTAAGTATTTTAGGTTAGTAAAAACTAATTTTACTTGTTAAAATTTTCGTTTTCACAATTTGTTCATTGGTTTTTCCCTTATAACTTCTGAACAGTTCATGCTAGCCTTTTGAAATTAGCTCCATTGGAAAGCTGGTGAAAAAACACTTCGAATGGCATATTGGAATGTTGAAGTCAGCCAAAACTTTCTGAAGTTATTGAAAAATCGTCTAGACATTAAAATTTTGCAGAATCCAAATCAAATCCGAATCCTAAAGATCCAGCTTCAGATCTGGTTCTGATTCAGATTCGTTCGATCTCTATCAGTAAGGTTGCAGCGATACTGGGTGTATCAGAACGGCATCAACAACTTTTGCTGAAATATCGATAACTAGAACCGTTCGAGATTACAACATGAGGTTTGCGGAGTTTTGCTCAGGAAATCACTGCATTATAGCTTTCTTTTAAGTGTTGGATCCTTTTTTTAAATTTTCATTTTAATAATTATTGGACTTTGAAGATCTGCACCATTGATAAAAAAAAATTTGGGGATTACATTTTGGATATCAGTATTTGTACCGGTTTCGGCATAGTTTTAAAAACTGGATCGATACGGGTATCGGATCAGTAGCCACAGCCGTAATATACAGTTTCCCCAATTATCCAAACACCTCGGTGTCTCACCTTACCTCACCTTTTTTGTGGGGAAGCAGAAATTAAAGAGGTTTTTAGTAAAAATAGGGCACCAAGATTAATATACCTATGTTTCTTGAGGTAATGTGGTCCAAACCCTTCTTGGAATCCTTCCGTGATGCAAGACCTTAGACAACATTATAAAAACACTTAAAATTGGAAATTACTCCTCAGCATTGTCATTTTAACGTATCTAAACATGCGTTGGCGAATTTTTGTAAGACTCAACCTTACATCTTCCCTGGCCAGTTTGACAGTTAGCACCCAGAGGCAGAACTTTCTGCAACTGTCTGCGACATCAATTGTCGGAAAAAAAATTTGTCTGCAGCTAATCTGTTTTTACCCACATGTTTATTGGTTTTTATGGCATAACCTTTCAGTGCTTTATCCTATCGATCTGGCTATTCCACCAATGGAAAGGTCTGGTCGGATGGTTAAAATGGTGTATTGGAATGTCAAAATTGGTCAAAAATTGACAAAACGGCAGAAATTTGGCCAACATTTGTCTGTGGCGGCCTTTGTACGTCACGCGTAGCGCTGATTCTGCCATGGGGAGTTAGCACAGCAACAGGAATCAACAACCTCAGTTCAAATCTAGGCAAACTAAGACGCACAAGGATTAATTAAATTTAAATTTAATTATTTGACTATCCAAACCCAGTCTTGGTCTTAGTTAATTTGAATAATCAAGGTTCCATTGTAAGGTAGTTTTATTGCGTTGAATTTAACTACCCTCACCGGGATTGCTTGGAAAATTGTTTTTTCTAGTTGCCCTTCGGAAACATAGATTACCTGTGTTTTTTGCATTCCTTTCCTGTATTCCTTTTCTGCTTCTCTCTGGAGGTTTGAAAAGTCGTCGGTAGATGGCCAGCTGCGTAACTCATTCAGGTGAGACCCGCCTGCCATCTTTTTTCCCTACAAGCGACCGTGATGGTCACTGCGCTTCTCTCCTGAGCTTCGCCTTCGCCGGCTTTGCCCTGCACCCTCGCACCTTCACTCCACCTTGCCCGCTTTGCCCTCTTCGCCCTCGACTCCTGCGCCATACCCATGGCAAGATCCCAGACCTCGATAAAGCACTCTCCACCCAAGGCGGCCATGCCTTCTCTGCAAGCCCACCACCTCCCGACCCAAACATGCTTCTGATGCTTTGCCTTCGCCACCTCCCTCACCAGACTCACGAGCTTCGCCTACGCCATTATCTCCGCCGATCACACAGCTTCTCTGCGGCCAACCACAGCATCCTCGTACCGCCAAAACTTCGAGCTTATCAACGAAGTCGTCATGCCGAATCTCGAGTACTCCATCGGCCGATGGTCCACTAATCCCCTCCTCGGCATCATCTCACGCCTCCCGGGGTTCACGCCACGACTAGCCGCTCTCCTTGAAACAGATTCACGCCCTCATGGACCATGCCATAAAGAAATTCCACTGCAAAAGCAAACCAAGAATGACCTACTCTGACTTCCAATCTGCGTCGTACACCAAAACCTGGATCTTATCAACAAATCCTGCCGTGAAACGACTCCTCGACTCACCGGGACTTTCTTCCAAAAGGTCCCGCGCTTTGCCCTCACCGTCTTCGGCTACGTCCCCATCAGCCACTTCGCCTTCGCCCACAGCTCACTGCTTCCGGAAGCCGTCAACCCCACCACGACAGCCACCCCCCCAACAGCCACTTCGCCCCCATCATCTTCGTCTGAAGATGACTCCGTCCTTGACACCGCATCGGCGCTCATAAGCTCCCCACAGCAATCCTCCTCTGCTTCCCGGCACGAACAATTTCAGCGACAACGACTCTGATAACAATGACGAAGATTCGTCTTCAATCCCGCTTCGCCGGCTTCTAAAGACGGTAGAGAAAACGATTCCTGCCTGCCTTCCTTTACAAATCGGCTCCCGACACGGCCACCCCAACTGTAGGAAATTGGTCGCGTTACTCTAGCGAATTCCTAGTGCTACAAATTACTATTACCGTGCAAAAGAAGTTCCAGAAGAAATAAAGTTCAACTGTTTATTTAACAGTGACATTTCAATGTAAAGTTCAAGTTTAAATTTACAATATTTGCAAACTGTACAGTACATGGCTTAAACAAACAAGACTGCAGCTTGCAGCCCATGCTGCCTGCATCAACACCAGAACGTGCGTGAGCGTTCATCTTAAACCGGAAGTGCTCTTCCGTGTTTTTCCCGCCAGGCTAAAGCGCTCGATAAAAGCTGGTTGTTTACTACCCAGGCATGCGTGACGCATAGTTGCCGACTAGGCTTTCCGTCGCTCTTTCCTGAATTGGGGAAAGTACTTATAAATTTCATTCCCTTAAGATATAGGCAATATAATAAATAAGCCCAATATAAATAAATTCTTTGCTGAGAACTAACTAACTACACTGTAGGCTATGTGTACAACCAACACACCCTCCCATTCTTCTCATTCAAAACCAATGGTACAGAATTTATAACACATACTTATGAATTAGAATTACAGAACACCGCTGAACATAGCCTATTCAGCCGTCCAGTGTTTAGCCATTTCGTCAACATGTCTGCAACATTTAGTTCAGACGGTACTTTACATAAACAGAAATATTGCATTCGTAGCCAATCCTTCAAAAACAAATATTTAATGTCAATGTGCTTTGACGTTAAGTTTTCTACCTCATTCCTAGTAAAGTGGATGTCAGATTGTGAGTCACAGTACAATTTTGGTGTTGTAGCCAATGGTGAAAATATTGAATTTGACAATGCACTGTGCAACCAGTGCAATTCTTTTACTGCCGGAACCATTGCAACAAATTCTGCCTCCATTGTACTGAGGCACACCATGCTCTGCTTCTTACAGCCCCACAAAATAGGTACACTACCCAAGAATGCAATGTGTCCATCGAAACTACGTCGGTCGTCTCTGTCAGATGCCTAAGATGCATCCACTTATGCATACAATTCAGATCCTGTGACACTTGAAAGATCAATAGCTTAATGTTTCGTACTGACTAAGTATCGCAATATGTTCAACAATAAGCGAATATGAATGGGCGTAAAAGCATTATTATATTTGGACAATATTATAACACTCAACAGAATATCAGGCCTTGTTCTGGAAGCTACATGCAACAGACTTCCTACTAGTGACCTGTATGGGAAGTTTATACTTGTCTCATTTTCATCTCGCTTCTTTTGAGCACAAGTACCAGCCAGTACTGGTACACGTACTTTACAAGTTTCATCGACATCATACCTCTTTGCGAGTTTTGAAATGTAAGACTGTTGATGGATTACTATCTTGCCATCAACTTTTAGGAATTCAACACCTAATAGGGTTTTTTTACTTCTCCTAAAGACGCGAGTTCGAATTTGGATTTAAGCAACGTTACTATATTTGCTCTAATGGTTTCGTTTCTGGCAAACAAAAGCAAATCATCCACATAAAATAATACAACTGCATCTAAACGAAAATGGTAAACACAGTTAAGTCCCAAGAATTAAAAAAATCCTATTATCACTAATGTCTTTTCAAGTCCTTCCCACCATAGTCTCCCACTTTGGTGAAGACCATATACAGCTTTTTGCAATAGCCACACCTTACCATGGTTAAATACAGTTTTGAATCCTTTACGGATTTCCATGAAGGTTTTGCAATCTAATGTACTGTAAAGGTACGCACACTTAATGTCCAAATGTACATTTGTCCACTTCGTAATGGATACCAATAATAAAAGAATCTAACCAAAACAAAATTTACAACTGGGCTGAATATTTCATCAAAATCAACACCGCTTGCTTGACGAACCCCCTGGGCTAGTAGTCGGGAGTGGAAACGTTTAACACTTCCGTCGGTATTTTGTTTGACTTTGTAAATCCACTTGCATCCCAGTACCTTCATATCATTAGTTACATTAACCTCTGTGAATACCTCTCTTTTCTTAAAAGACGCTATTTCGTCTCCACGGACCTTTTCTATTCACACTTTTGGGGAGAGGCAATGGCTTCCTCATAGTTACTTGGCTCAACAATACACATGTATGCCTCAACATCACTGAAATCAACAGGACTAGGCTATCCATTTCACTAGTGGATACATTTTCGGGTTCAGGTGTTCGTCTACCCCTAAAATGGAACACTGGTTCAAACTGACATCCACGTTCTACACAATACTTTTTGATATCATTAACACTGCGGAATGTAATTCCATCTGGGGTGCGATGGTATACATCTATCCTACCTACTGTTTGCCCCGTCTTACGGACTACTTCTTCCCTTCTCCAATTCCTATAATCTAAAGGAGCCAATCTGGGGGGGAGCCCACCTATTACTACAGATGATTAGTTGTGGGGAAACTTCTTCAATGGTTACTGGGCCCTCAGCCTTATCATCTGCTTCTGCTACACTAGAATTACCATCTGATTCTGACTCTGTAAACTAATCCCCCTTTAAATTTCCCCTTTAGTTAAACTTAGCTGCCCTTCACTGGGTTTAACCCTTTACTTCACGGACGTTTACGAGAACTTTCATCCCCATTTCCTCGTGAAAATTACCTGTTTCTTACTTCCTGCAAATACTTACCTTCAGTAATATTGCTAAAACCACCTTTTTACGCTATTTACTGCTCGCTTATGAACTAAAAACCCCATTTTTTACGTTCTCCCTAAGCTTTTCTCCACTGCCGCCAGGCGGCGCTGCACGTCCTTACCGACGTCAGCGCCCCCACCAGTCCAATCGCATCACTTTTCGAGCACTCCATCGTGGATGGTTGTGCGAGTTTTTACTGCGTGCTTCGCGAATTAACCAACGCGTATTATGGACTACAACAACGGACTTCGATGTCAAGAAGTGGATCCGACGAGCGGCTTATTGGAAAGCAGCACGGTGGGAACGGGATCGAAGCACGGCAACGGTCGGTAGTCGGTAGGCTTAACGGATACGGCCATGCCGGCGGTGTTTTTTGGTCGGCCGGTCGTTGCCGAGGGCAAGATGGTGGCCGAGAATGAAGCTTTTGTGATTCATGGTTACGGAGGCGTCGTTGCCTCCCATTCTTCCCCGGGATGTTCATGTTGAAATACCATTTTTTTCAAGCAGATGGTGATTTGTAGAGTGAGCCAGTGGAGTTGTCACCGTCCCTCAAGGCAGGTCTGTGCCGATCCGATGGCGGGCGTTAGGTGAGTGGCCGACAGTGGCGGTAAGTTGAAAACCAGTAGTGTTGAGAGGATGAATAGGACGACCGCTCCAGGTGGGGAAAATAGCGGTGCGGTTCCTACACTGAGTGGTAAAAAGCCGGCCACGGGCGCTGTCCGTGGTCCGACTATCCCAGCAAAAAAAGTTGCAAGTGCCGCGTTTGGACATAATTGCAACGCTGGTTGAGCCGAGGGGTGCAAATTGAAGCCGGTTTTTAACCGGACCCACGCTGTCGCCACTGGCAACACGTGTGTAGCACCATCGGCGACACTCAGTAGCTACTAGACGCTGATGCAGCGGGACAAATTGTCGCCGTTCTGTAGCCAGTTGTCACCAGGGAAAGTAGCTGTATGACGCTGACGCAGCGGGACACATCGTCGCCGTTCTGTAGCCAGTTGTCACCAGGGTAAGTAGCTGTTATGACGCTGACGCAGCGGGACAAATTGCCGCCGTTCTGTAGCCAGTTGTCGCCAAGGAAAGTAGCTGTATGACGCTGACGCAGCGGGACACATCGTCGCCGTTTTGTAGCCAGTTGTCACCAGGGTAAGTAGCTGTTATGACGCTGACGCAGCGAGACACATTGTCGCCGTTCTGTTGCCAGTTGTCACTTCGGGGGTGTCACATGTCGCCGGTGAGCGTGGCTGCTATGACACTGGCGCGGCGGGACCAATTAAAAAAAAAAAAAAAAAAGCCGTCGCCAGGTGTAGCTGCGCAGTCGTCATGTGTCGCCGACGGTATGGTGAGTGTCTCCATGGGCGTTTGCCCATAGGCCGATGTGTTTATGATATGTTAGGGTATGTTTACATTAATCGTTATTGCCTCTACATTTCTTTGGTCCTGGCATGGCAGATGGGTTGGCTCCTGCGGTGTGCATCAAGACATGGTCTCACTGGAGTTTGGCAACTTGGACGGTTAGTACTATGGGTTTGAAGTAGGATTCTCCCCCCTCCTTTTGCCTTCGACTGTCTTCTCTTACTTGGGTCCTTAGGTTGAGTGGGGGGGGGGGTGATTCTGATGCCCTTTGGGGTCTGGCCGCTATATGCGGTCGCACGGGGCCACTATGCCCAATTTATTTTTGGCGAATCGCAAACAAGTTGTATGGTGTATGCATTGTCTCATACGGTCAAACAAAAAACATGTGAATGGGGCTGTAGCTTGTTCATCTGGTTCGAGTACGAGTTCCCTTGGCTTAAGTATGAATCAGAAGGGGGACTTTAAGGTACATGTTGAAGTTAAATCCAATTAATTCGGTTTCTGTGGAAACCTGACACTCGAGGCTCGGTCATCAGCGTAAATTGGGCCTGTTAAATTTGCATAACTCCAAGGTGGTACATGGATACTAGGAGTGAAGCCTAACTCTCCTCAGTGCGAGGTCTGCAAGGTAACCAAATCGTCTAGGGCCAGTTTTAAGGGTATTGGTGCTTTTCAGAGTAAGAAGCCCCTCGAGCTCCTTCACATGGATGTTTGGGGACCAAATCACACGGTATCCTTGGGTAATTGTCGATATGTGCTTACTTTACTTGATGATTATTCTCGTTATGCATGGGTGTTTCCCATCGCTAAGGAAAGCGATGCGTTTCAAACGTTTGTTGACTTTCGTGCCAGAAGTGACAGACAATTTAGCCTCAACTTTGTAAATGTTCGCACGGACCGAGGTATGGACTTTTGTGATTATGTAGGTTGGGTATCAGATACCAGCGAACCAATGCCTACTCACCAGCTATGGCTGGAATCGCTAGGCGATTTAACCGCACGTTGTTAGAAGGGGTACGTGCAATACTTCACGAGACTTCTCTGCCACGAAATCTTGGGCAGAATTTGTATGTACGTTCACCTACCTGAAGCATAGGTACCCTCACTCATACTTAGGCTTTGGGGTCCCTTGTACATTATGGTTTAATCGAGGTGTATCAGTCAGACATTACGAAGACCTGGTGCAATGTGTTATGTACACTTCCATAAGCCGGGAAGGGATACCCTTGACGTTAACGCTGGGAGGGGGTATTCATTGGCTATGCGGTAGACACAGTAGGATATAGAGTGGAATCCCCAAACTTACTTGATCGTTGACACTAAACATAACAGTTGATGAGGTTAAGTTATGGGGAAGGGAGAAGAGGTCCTTGCAGTATAGGCCTCAGAGTGTGCCCAACCCAGTCTAAGTGCAACTACATTTAACTATGGAAAGGGACTTAGTTCAGGTACAGAGTCGGAATCGGATGGTAATTCTAGGTAGAAGCCGAAGGTAAGACTGAGGGCCCACTAAGCATTGAAGAAGTTCCTCCACGACCATTCATTCGTAGTAATAGTGTAGGCTCCTCCCCCATATTGGCTCCTTTAGATTATCAGTATTGGTGTAGGGAAGTAGTAGTCCGTCAGACGGGGCAAAGGGTAGGTAGGTTGGACGTGTACTATCACACCCCAGATGGAATTATGTTCCGCAGTGTTAATGATGTCAAATAATATTGTGTAGAACAGGGATGTCAGTTTGAACCACTGTTCGATTTTAGGGGTAGACGAACACCTGATTTCGGAACTGTATCCACTAGTGGGCAGGATAGTCCTGTTGATTTCAGTGATGCTGCGGCATACGTGTGTATTGTTGGGCCAGTTACCTATGCAGAAGCCATTGCCTCTCCTCACAAGTGTGAATGGGAATGGTCCATGGGAGACGACGTTGCGTCCTTTAAGAAAAGAGGGGTACATAGAGGTTAATGTAACTATAGATATGGAAGTGGGGATGTAAATGGATATACAAAGTAGAAGAATACCGACGGAAGCGTTAGACGTTTCCGCTCCCGACTAGTAGCT
>JAHWFP010190314.1:0-22269 GCA_023313725.1 Lithobius niger | reverse complement strand
GCCTGTGTGTGTGGTACGAACTTCGTCACTATCTTTTAGCCTCCAATTATCTTAAGGAAAGAAATTACCCACCAATCAAATACTAATTTATAGCATATCAATGGACCTCCATAAATACATAACCGGGAGAGAAGTTGCTATAAAATTAGCGATTAGTGTACCAAAAAAAAGGCGCTGCTATTAGGCGTGTGAATTAATATAAACAAAAACACGTCAATTATTTTGTCATATTGATATATGGTCACTCTTCCGTGCAATCTTTCATGCTTTTTAATTAGCGGTCACTCGCACTTCCAGATTGAAAGATAGCCAATCGCTGACGGTTTAAATTTATATCATTCGATGAAAAACACTCTAATGGCCCCAATTTTTATCATTTACCGCAAAAGGCGAGCGACTTAAATCCGATGAAAAACCTATCGGCCCATCTGCTCTGCCACGTGCGAAATATTGCCACTAATTACACACTTTGATTGGCTACCTAAGGCCAATTTAAATTGTTCAAAATTCTCACCAGGTCAAACTTCCTGAGAGTGTTAGCCTTCATAAATCGTCGTTTGGGTTAAGCCAAGTCAGTAGTCAGCCCACCTTAGCATTTTAAGTAGACTTAAGTACACCTAAGCTCAGCACACAATCAAGTTCATAAAAGTTGAAAATGCTACATATCGGATACGCAAAAAAATGGAAAATCTGACATTTCCTAGCTTCGAACAGCAAAGAGCATTTTCAGGCAAAGAGCATAAATGTTATATCATAACGCCAAAAATGAACAGAACAAGACACCAACAAGAAATGCACCAAGAGGGGAAAAAATTATAATATACTAAAAAATAACAATAATATAATAGCTTTATTACCGACAACAAATGGTAAAAGGAAACAGGAAGGAATAAAACTTTACCTTCTAATACCTGCCCTATAGTAATAATGAATATTTACAATTCCTAGACCCAATGGGCTATGTCATCACAAATATTAGTGAATAAGGGTTACAGTATACATAGCATTTTTAAATAAGATCAACAACACTTTAAAAACATGGAAAGATCAACTTTTCTGAGACCCAGTTTGAACTGATGAAGACTACGCGACATCACCAACTCGGACGCCGAGAAATTCCATAGCTGTACTACTCGTATTTGAGAAGAACAACTTTGTACCTTAACAAGTTACAAGTTGAGGTTCCATCTCCATTTTTAACAAACTTATTTTTTTTTGTGTGAATATAATGCAGCGTTTGGCTGAGTTTTGTTGGATTATGCTGCTATTAGGAGCAGGGAAACAACTCGTTTTATGTTAACGAAGCAGACAGTCAGCATTAAAGACTAATTTGAGAAAGAAAGAAAACAGCCCCGACTGGGACTCGAAAGGACTGCCTGCATCTTAGGCCGGGCTCAGTGGTCTAGCACTCGGGTAGTATGTGGGAAGGCATCTTGTATTCTCTGATCTCGAGTAGCTTGAACAGGTACCCGAAAGGGTAGGGGCAACGATTAGGAAAAGAGCTCAGTAGACATTTTTGTGTGTTTGCCATCGCTTTTTACCCTTTTCAGCCTTTTCTTGGCCTTTTTGCCCCTTTACAAAACGGTCATTTTACAAAAGGGAGGGGCAACGTCCTCCTGTGCACGCCAATGCGTTATCTTGTATTGTCTCAAGGCCAGTCTTTAAAGTTGTCTGCAAAAAGCAGAAATAAACTCCTCACCCCCATCTAATCTTAAAAATTCTATGTCATACTAACAAAGACTCAACCAACTCCTCAAAGATGGCATTCTTTCGATTATTTCTGTTAGGTGTTTATTAGCACATGAGGAAACGCTTCCAGTCTTCTGCAGACGTACTTAATCTTGACATCAGTATATCACTGGTGATTTCCCTTAAGGAGCCATTACCTCTGGAATTCTCTTCCTGAATCAGGTGTTATACCTCGTTTAATTCTTTCAAGCATCGTCTTGATTGTCATCTGTAGCTTTTGTTGGGGGATGGTTTCTTGGGAAGGTTTGGAAGCCTTCTTCTTAGCCTCTGGCTCGGGTTGAGCAAATTAGTTTAAATACATTTCTAGAATTTTGTAGTGGTGAGGGGAGCAAAATGCAACCAATTTTGAACTTAAATATCCGTAAACTTTAAAAGTTTAAAGCTGTCGATCCAAGTTGTTCTCAGGTCACCAAGATCCCTGTTAAACTCGATGGTTAAGTTGGAAGTGTCCACTCGATCCACTCTGCGTGCATTTGCAGGATCTATTGGATATTCGCTCGAGGTCTTGTCGAAACTGGCATGCTGCTGACCGACGTTCCACATTAAAAATGATCCAGCTAATAGTCAGAAAGCAGTACTCTTTATTTGTGTTGGTATAGTACCATATTTACATGGATTTTTTGTTTCGTTTAATTATGCATCTTTACTTTACGTCCTCATCTGCACATTAATTTAACGTTCTGCGCATTGTATTGGCCTATCCTCATTTGAGTCTTAAGCTAAGCCTACATAAATTACTAAAACGAACTACACGTGTTTTACCTCAACTGAACTGTATGGTTACTGGAGAAAGCACATGGTAATGGCTCATTAATGCAGCACAGTGCTGCGAAATGCATACGAAGAAGGGGAAGAGAAGGGCTGTCAGTATGGTGTTATTTTGCAAGTTTGACTCTTACATCGGTTGGATAAAAAAAAAATTGTGCCCTACCATTTTATGGATAATAGCACTGCACATGGAAGTGTTCAAACTTTTAAGATGTTCAATTTCCATTAAATTACCAGCAACACAGTCAATGTAGACCAAAATACTGCACTGAGAAAGCGTTTTCAACCTAATCAAATTGCCTGGCCTCTTGAGCATAATGCCTGCTTCCAGGTTGGTAGATTCAGAAAAATAGAAATTGTTCCAATATTTTTGTTTGATATATTACATGCTTTTTTTCTAAATTCATTCCAGACTTTTTCTTGATAGCTAAGTTGTGCATATGCCAGTGAAGTCTTTCTTCCAGTACTTATACCAGTCATTGATGGCTTAACATGGCATTGCCTTGATTCTAAGAATTAACACTGTTGTTAGTAGTAGGCATTCTGAAATGATGTTTACGTGACGGTTAACATCCGTCCTGACGGGTTTTTTTTCGAATAGTTCGGCTCACAGAGGTCTCACGGACAAGTTTATTAACAATTTTTATACACACTATTTTGCTGTAATTCAAGTTCAATGTATTTCTTTCGAAATGAATTTGCACGGCACAGCTCAAAACCTTTCTGTTGCATAGAAAATAAATTGTACCCATGAATTTTGAATAAATTCAATAATGGTACTCAAGCAAATGTAACGCAACATATCATAATGCAATGTAACGCAACACAACGTTGCTCAACACAACGCAATGCAACGTAACACAACAAAATTAGAACATTACAAAGAATTTACTACCTGGCCGTGAGGTCCCCTGATAAAGTACAACCGGAAAAGAACATGCTTTATAATTTGAGCTGATTAGCTGAATGTATTTTCAGTTGTTTCAGTTGAAAAATGTTGCTATTTTTGTAATACTTTTTTTTTATATTTTAAATCAAATTTAGTACTAATTTGTAAAGAATTCCTGAATATCCCCTTAGCCCAAACTCCTTTTATTAAGGGAGGGGGGATCATGGAAAGTGGCACGCAGCCTAACTCCCTTTCAACTGCTCTTTACCACTTACCTTTACAAGACAGCTAGTCGTCTCGGGGGTACTTGGCCACTCAGAATTAATATGCCACTCAAAATTGTAAACAAGTGGTCCAAAATTTTCCACCTTGTTTTTAGATTAAGCGTTTCCCTCCTTATGCTTATTACAGCTTGCAAGTCTCCAGCCAGATCCATTATTGTAATTATATTGTTCGTCTGTATTCCTGTATTTGAAGTTATATTGTAACGTCATTCGACCTTTAACTCTGTCTTGTAGGCGAAGAGCTGCGTCATAAAACTCGTGTTATCACCCTATCGTATCCCTCCTTAAGACAGTGTTGCGTTGTTTCCTTCCTCTCATCTTGTAACACCTTACATGTACGACAATACGCAACTCACGGAGCAGCACTCCGTAGGTGCACCTTGCTGATAACATAGCTGTTGAGCGCTGCTAACTAACGTGCACACACGGGAGTTAGCTCAGCGCCAATAGCCGGGTGGTGAGCGAGTCCTACTGTTCAACCAGTAGTAGCCGAATCCCGCATGCTAGACAGTCAAGTGACGTAAAGCCTTGGGCAAGATCTGTTGCTCTCCACCAGTATAAATAACGATGGCCGAATGATGGCTCGCCAGTTGGTGTTGGGGATCGAACTGAAAGGTTAGATCTCGGGAGCCTACAAGAGTCAGTCAGAACGATAAATTCTGGCTGATGCCTAATATGTAACGCTACGCAGCTATACACAGGGCTCCCTCGCCAAAATCGCAAATTTTATTTTAAATCTTATGACAAAACAGATCCAAATTTCATGACAATTTTATGACAAATCGACATGTTGTTTTCACTATCAAACAATTTAAAGACAATTTTTAAGCCACTTTTTCATTTTTACCAAACTTGGTGACTTGGTGTTGAAGGTGAGGAGGAGGCGGATGGTTGGACCAAATGGAAATGAGACCTATAATTTTTCATGACACCCTGTAAGGTCCTGAAAAATTCTTGAGCCCCCACCTTTTTTGTTTTTAACACACTTGGTTATTGGCAGGGGGAAGGATGCTTTTGGGTAAAATGAAAATGTGACTTTAAATTTTTTATGACACTCTTCAAGGTCTGAAAAAATAGCCAAATGATTTCCAAATGTATAGAAATGCGTCACATTTTCAATGAAAGGAAAGGCTGTTTTAACGCATGTTCTTGAAGCCATTCAAAGATGTGGTTTTTAGACCTTGTTTGTATCCTACACTTTTTTTTTTTAGAAATGGAACAACAGAAGTTAGTCTTCAAAGCCTTGTAAACATTCCAAGATGGGGAGGGAAGGGGGGGGGGGAGGGTCATTTGTTTACTCCAGAAACCAAGGCGTTTTTAGAAATCTCGACTTCCTTATGGGTCACTTGTGATAAAAGTTCGTCATCTTAGTCGAAAATTGGCAAACGCCTATTACAGTGAAAATTTAACGACATCCTGATTTTATACTGTGCTCCTAGATGCAGAAGAGTACAACAGACGCGTCTTGGAAGACATCCACGGCTCAAAGCGCGTTGATAGAATCACTACAAGTTATGCACGAGGACGAAAAAGGATTTTCAATTATCGTCAGATCGTTCCTAACATGTTGGCGTTCTGCAGGAGCTCAACTAATGTACGAAAAATTGATCTAAAATAAAAATTTGATTATGCTTAACAACTCTGTGTGAAGATTGTATTGCGCTTAGGGCCTCCACGCACACAGCAGTCAAGCCACGAGGCCAGGTCGCGGCGGCCAACGAGAACACTTACGGTGTATGTAGCAACGCGTACTTGGCCGCAGCGGCCAGCCCGTCGCTGCGGCCACTGGGATCCCGGCGGCGTGCAGGCGGCCACAGGGCGACCGTACTTGCTCCGGGGTCATTTTTCACCACGTGATCGAGAATTATCAATGAAAAACGGACGTGGCCGCGCGGCACGTCGTCGTGTTTTTTGGCCGCCACGACCACTGGCCGCGCGACCTGGCTGCTCAGTGCGCAATTGTGTTTCCGCTAGGTGGAAAAAGTGTATAAAATCAAGATATGTCCTCTTAGTATGAATTGATTTTACAGCATTTTCTAGAATTTTTTTTATATTTTATGATATTTATGACATAAAACAAAATTGTATGACAATTTTATGACATTTCGATAAAATCAAAGAATTTTATAAATTTTGTGACGTGTGGGAGCCCTGTATACGGTAAGAAGTATATTGGGATTGGGCCTTGCAATTAATCGCCTACTTCCTTAGCACTTTACAATCCCATTGTTGCCTTGCTATTTTCTCACTTCTTCTTATTCTCCTCTTTACCCTCACCAACTGTCAAAAAACGTGAGGTAAAAATACGTCCGCCATTTAATAGCTAACAGCCTAGTAACCAGTTTTTATTGTCACTTCCGAAATGTGCAATCATACTACTGGTAATCCCTTAGGGGATTCACCAGATGTATCACACCGTTGGGAAGGCAAGAGATGTGAATTCAGTCGGATAACGTACTTTTGCATCACGTACTTTTGATCTTCAGTCAGTCAACTTGGAAGGAAGGAGAAAAGGGAAGGCTGCAAAACATCAGACGTGAGTTCACCCCTAAGATAACGTATTAACAAATACGAACATAAGGAATAATCACGTTAAGGTCATTTCTGCTTTAACCTTGGTCATACCAAGAGACCCACGACCTCTCGTAGTTTAATACTGCTTATCACGCTTGAATTACTTTCTAACACTTCGCTTGCCTACTTGGAGGACTGGAGGCCGTAAGAACCTACCACGCTCTGCATTATTAGGCTAGAAGAAAACGTTAAAGTTCTACCAGACATGATTATGTGTACAAGCAATAGACTCAGCAATTATCCAAGTCCTGCCTGATATTAAGTAGAACAGACTAACAAAACGTTCTTACACTAAAAAGAGCATCATCACTTTCGGTGTGCACGTCAGGTAGCAATACCTCACATGATCATGCCCCAACAGTTTTGGCAGCACTTTGGTCAATATTACTAACACTCGGTAACATCAGCTCCGCACGAGCTGATGCGAAGCAAAAAAATTACAAATAAAGTACATGGTAAAGGACAAACGAAGCGTGAGGTGTGCATTACAGACTGTTTGCTTAGTTGGCTTAACTTGTGCATTATGTCTAGTGTGGAGGCCAAAAAGCAAACTTTCTCTCCATTCTTGCATGTTATGTTTGTGACGTGACGTTTAGGTAACCACTGAAAAAGACTGTACAGATACTAAGTTCCGTAGGAGCCTGTAACCAGAATCCGCACAACTAGCACAGTAGTTAAAGCACCTGGCCTAGTCTTTTCTTTCTTTCTCAGATTAAAGTATTTTATCGTCTCATAAAGCCAGTCTTTAATGCAGACTGTTTGCTTCATTTACGAGATACAGTTAATTAAAAAATAGTTCCATGCTTGGAATCAAACAGAAATGGCCAAGAATAACACACTGAGCTATTTTGCCCGACAGAACACAAAACTTGGCATCAATATAATTTTCAACTTTTAACTGCTGTTGTGACGTTTCTAATTTAGGTGGATGACTCCCAATTAAGTTCATTCAATAGGCGGGAATTTCTTCTTTTCAGCATGACTAATTGAAAAAAACCAAGCTACACCAGTTTTACTAGGAGCTGGTATCACACTTCAGTTACCAGGAATTCTTTTCGTCACGAATAGCGAAATTGCACAATAAATATAATGTTAAAATTTCAAATTTGGTGGGAACTACTTTCCAAAGCATCCTTTTACTGACAAGCACCAAGTTTTAAACATTCCACGTTTAGGTTTACTGATACCGGAAATGAATGGTTTAGTTCTAGTTTGAAAAACGGAGGAATAATGCGCATGTAGAAAATAGACAATTAGTATTGAATCAAGTAGGCGTCATAATTATTAGTATGTGTTGGAGTTGTTGAAATTATTGGAGGTGGGCATTAAATAGCACTGCGCCCAACGGTTTGTTTTTATGTGACTGGGACAAACATAACCATAACCGCCTGAAAGAACTGTCAGACCCTTTTTTTTTTTTAGGGTCGGTTCTCGGATTCGAACCGGCATCCTCTTGGTTTGGAGCCGACGACGCTGACCACTGGGCTGTGACTGCCCGCTTTGCTCGGGGTCCCCGGGGACCCCTCACAAAGCTCGCGCTGGGACTTAGTTTTTCGCTGTTATACGTTGAAGGCGTACGCTCGTATCCAGGCGGTTGTGGGTTAAAAATAAAAAAAGTTTCATATTATTTTATAAAAAGAAGTGCTAGTAACTTGCGTATTGTGCGGCATGGTGGGGAGGATTCCGCGAGAGTATGGTTGGATCAGTAAAATGGTATTTATGTAGAACATTCGCATCAGCATTACTAAAGATTGAAGTAGTAATTAATTCCCGTGCACTGAGAATGACGACTGAAGATCCAGATAAAATGGAGTATCTTACCCTACCCAACTTACTATTAGGGAATAGTGAAGGAGTGTTCACAAGACTTCATTCCAAAAGTCGTAACAGTCGCTCCAAAACAATCACTAACTCGGTGCAGGATGTACAGAAAGAAATTGATGTAGGGATTTTGGAAACAAATAAATGCGTACCTGTCATGCTGCAAACAACCAATAAAAAACGCATACAATGAACCGAGCAGAATATATTCCTACTAGAACTTTCATAACTTCACAATTTTCCACTACTGCTCTTGGCTCACAATGAGTAAGAATTGTGTGCAGGAGTCAAGCAGGCAATTGACGAAAACGGAAATCACAACAATACTCTAGTGGATGGTCGTTCGTGAACAGTGGATGGTAGATGGTGGATGATGTAAATGGTGGATGGTCGTTGGTGGATGGGTAAATGGTGGATGATGGATGGTAAATGTTGGATGTTTATTGGTGGATGGTTGTTAGCGGATAGTATAGATGGTGGATGACTGACGGTAAATAGTGGGTAGTAAATGGTGGTTGTTGGTGATGGTCGATAGTGAATGGTGAGTGGTGGATGGTGGATGGTGAATGGTGGATGAATGGTCGAAGGTGGATGGTGGATGAATGGTCGAAGGTGGATGGCAGACGGTGGATGGGCGATGGATTGTCGATGGTCAATGGAGGATGGTGTATGGTCAGTTGTGGTTGGTCAAGGTTGGATGGTCAAGGGTGGATGGTCGAGAATGGATGGGATTGTAGATGGTCGACATTCTATAGCAGCTGATGGATGGTCGATGGTTGTTTGTGGGTGGTGGTGGGTTTATGGAGGAGTGTCGACGATATACGAGGGTCAACGGTAGAGGGTCGATGGTAAATGGTCGATTTCAAGTGGTCAATGGCAACTGGTCGATGGCAAATGGCCAATAGTCAAGACCGTTTGCTACACCTCCCCCCCCCCGAAAAAGTTCCATACCAAAAAAAAAACATAACATTCTGACACTAAGAGAAAGTTATAATTTCAAAAACTCAATGAATAATTATTGTTTTTATTTTTTTTTTAACTTTATACTCTGGTGGTACTGGACCTTCATTTCAACTCTGTAAGTAAAGTCGAAACCCCTTAAGAAGAAGTGGATGCAGGATCTACTAGACAGAACAATCAGGGCAATTTGTAGTCAGTCCGTTTCGCAATTTAACTTGCTGGGTTTTCGATTTGGTTTTAAGGAAACATTATTCGTCGAATCTTGGCTGTTGAAACGTACAAATGCTGCAGTATCCTTGACCACCTTTTTTGTTGTCAATATATTTTGTTTACGAAGTTTACGGTTTTTTGCTTGTTAACCCATAACCACCTGAAAAGACTTTCAGATCCTTTTTTAGAGTCCTGGGACTCGGGTCAGTTCTCGGATTCGAACCGGCATTCTCTTGGTTTGGAGCCGACGACGCTGACCACTGTGCTGTGCTTGCCCGCTTTGCTCGGGGTCCCCCCCCCCCCCCCCCCCCACACATACACAAAGATCCGTTGGGACTGAGTTTTTCGCTGTTATACGTTGAAGGCGTACGTTCGAATCTAGGCGGCTATGGGTTAGCTGAGGGTTGAGAAAATATTTGATTGCAACCAATAACCTGTAACCACCTGAAAAAACTTTTAGATCCTTTTTTAAAAGTACCATGGTACATGGGTCAGTTCTCGGATTCCAACCTGCATTCTCTTGGTTTGGAGCCGACGACGCTGACTACTGGGCTGTGCTTGCTCGCTTTGCTCGGGGTCCTCGGTGCCCCCTCACAAACTTCGCACTGGGACTTAGTTTTTCGCTGTTATACGTTGAAGGCGTACGTTCGAATCTAGGCGGCTATGGGTTAGCTGAGGGTTGAGAAAATATTTGATTGCAACCAATAACCTGTAACCACCTGAAAAAACTTTTAGATCCTTTTTTTAAAGTACCATGGTACATGGGTCAGTTCTCGGATTCCAACCTGCATTCTCTTGGTTTGGAGCCGACGACGCTGACTACTGGGCTGTGCTTGCTCGCTTTGCTCGGGGTCCTCGGTGCCCCCTCACAAACTTCGCACTGGGACTTAGTTTTTCGCTGTTATACGTTGAAGGCGTGCGTTCAGAACTAGGCTATGGGTTAAATTAGCATCTAAGCTTTTTCTATCCTTGTGTTACTGCTAAACGAACATTTTCTTGTCCTGGATTTGTCAGTACACATTGACTTGATGAATGACTAAAGCTCAAAACAGATTAGAAAGGAAAAAATCGTTTGATGTTTAAAGTAAGGTTTAACTGATCCGAAGTCAAAACAGCAAAGGAACATAAATTGACTTTTCTGTACGGTTTCAGATTCTGCAGTGTTGCTGTACTGTTTAGTCTATATTCAAACTACTGTTTAGGCTGTATTCAAATGTTTTTACCATTTTTTTTCCTTTGCACACGATAGATCAGCTAATAATTGTGAATTCTACTTGGCTAAATGACATAGCTGGAAATGGTTAAAAACTAATCGTCTTAGTGTGCTTAGTATAACTCTATAGGTAATTCGGGGTTTGTACGACTCCTTGAAAACCTGGAAATATGCAGGAAAGTAATAATGAAATTCCAAGCGTGGAAAAGTGCTTGAAATCTTGAAAAAACGAAATATTTATCTTCAGTAGAGTGTTGAACGTAAAGTACACGACTTGACTGAAGAACATTGAAACAATTGGCCCAGGAAGTAGTCGAGTAGTGTAATCTCACATTATTATTCCTTTGTTTCGGCATCAAAAGTTTTGAAAGTTGGGCTATGATTTTAATTGTATTTACATGTATAAAGGTTGGATACAGCTGTAAGCTTTTCACGTGGACTAAACAGTACAGCAACTCTGCAGTATCTGAAACCTTACAGGAAAGTTAATTTGTGTTCCTTAGCTGTTTGACTTCAGGTAAGTTAAACCTTACTTTAAACATCAAACGATTCGATTTTGTTTTCTAATTCGTGATACTTTGGCATACCAAGTTAGTCAGCATTGTTAGCATTTGTTTGATCTTAGTCTACGCCTTGCGGCTAGAGTTTGCTGATGGGCATTAATGTTTAAAACAATGTAATACAACTGATCGTTCTGGGCCCCGTAACTCCAGAATCGCACGACCAATTGAAATTTCTATTTCTATAAAGGACACCTCTCCGGAAGTAGCTCTTTCAAATGAGCTAAGACCCATCTTTCTACGACAAATGGTTTAGTCTGTAGAGACCATTGAATAAACGTGTCTAAAAAAGTTCATCATCACCATTGCGTAAGCCAAAAATGAAACTCACGATTCCGGCTCGTACGACACCCCGACCGGTACCTAGGTCGTCTGCGGACGATTTGGCGCCTCCACCTTGAGCGCAAGTCCAGATCTTCGAAGTGACAAATCGGAAATGAATAAAAGCTGGCACACGTGTTCACCTAGTCCTACAAAGCTTATATACTAAATATGAGTAGAAAATAGTAAAAGACGAAGGTTGCGTGTATTTACTAAGTGTTGTTGAGAACAACAATTCTATTGACTTGCTCCTTACTGGCCTGTTGCGCCATACCATTGTTGATGGACGTTCCCCCTTAACATTCGACGGTTAAACGAAAAAACTGTGGTCAACAACCATGACGTCATGAATTGTGGAGGTATTGTGGCAAATGGTACTTTAGGCGAATGGGGTCATTTAGCACCCAGCACAGAATTTAAGAATACGTCTAACAGAAATTAGGAGAAATTATCTTTCTTCCAACACCTTTCTCAAATTTTTATCGCACTATTTCGAGGGTAGAAGGGCACACATACAAATAAGTAAATAAACACACTAAACGTTCTTAATTATGTAGGATTAACACTAATTAATAATGATAAGTTATGATAGTAACTAATTGTTGGAACATTAGTTATTTAGTTTAACAGGCACATCATGTAGAACATAAGCAATAAATGACGAAGGTAGCCTTGCTACCAAAATTAACCTAGGTTTCATTTATTAAACTAGCTGTCGATTTCTAACTTTCCTTTGTGAAACCAAATTTGTTAATAGCATATTAAAGTAATAAAAGGGGAGGGGGGTGTAAATTAAATATGAAGTATGCTGGCCTAAAGTCACTCTCTGTGCTATATCGGCTAAGGGTTTCATTAGGAAGAAAACGTATAACAACAAAAGGTCATTTACACCAAAACTCAGACGAATGTGGTTTAATTTAGGCCAATATATAGACCGCTACAAAGCTACAAAACAAAAGACCGGCATCAAAAAGTGGGGAACGAAGAAAATGGGGGCGACAACACAGACATTAAATGCACGCAGCTGAAAAGTCTCGTTCCTGAGGCTCCTTTCCTTCCGACATATTATCTCATCAAAAACTGTATATAGTCTCGTGCCCGAGTCTCTCTCCTGATAATTGACGTAACTATAATCTCTGCAAAAAAAGTGTAGTCTCGTTCCTAAAGCACCCTTCCTTCCGACAATCTCAGCAAAACTGTACACAGTCTCGTTCCCGTTAAAGGCATGCTTGCTTCACTAATGACTGTATTTACTATTATTGTTATTATTTTTAATGTTTTGAGCAACGAGATTTCGGTACTAATCGTTGAGCCTCAATAGCCATTTTGCAAAATAACTCGACAACCTAAAGAGTGGAGGGTTTTCTTTAGCACCCTCCCACCCATCCCTGCTACGGCTCTGACGCCAATTCTTACAACGACTTTAAAACTAACACCTCTTTGACTTTGATTTGGTAAAATAAGAATCTTGCGATATCAAATTAAATGGCCTGAAGTCGGGAAGCGAAATCCGCAGCTTCTCTCCCAGAAGTCCTTGAACAAACGGTGCAATATGAAGCAAGAGTTGCATAACTAACCTGGCTGCCTAATGTTTCTTTGACTTCTGTCTTGTAGGTACTATGACTGCTAGTTACATGATTTGACATCTCGGCATCCCATAACCACAATGTAACCCCTAAATGGTATTTGTAGCACCGAGAAAGCTAACACGCTATTAGCTCAATTATATCGAGCCAGGAGTGGTCGAAGAGAGAGAGGGCGCCTCTTTCAGGAGACAAGCGATGGATTGTCCAATTCGCACGGGCCTCCGGCATCACTTAATTGGAGACCCCTTCCTATTACGAGGTGGCAATTATCTTTTGCCTTGATAAATGGTGACCTTAATTGAAAACGAGCTATACTTGCCCTAATGATTTTCCTTTAATCGCCTCACTGGGAAAACTAGACCATGACCAGACAAAACATCATCCAAAACTGCAAGGTAAGGAACTGCAGACTGTACTGATGCAGGTGCTGTATAATCACCCTCCTTTGTTTATACTAACACTGGAAGTACACGGACATTTCTTACATCGTTAAAATGAAGTCAACGTGAACTCGCATCGTTTCAAGTTGAAAGCGTTTTGCGGAGACAGTGGACGCACTGACCAAGCACAGCTGTCCTTATCTATACTGGCTAGACCATAAAAATTCGACGTAACATTTGGTTAGTTTCTCCTTCTGCCACCAGTCACGCTGCTAGCACACCATAGAAAGCACTGCTCTAACGCGCGAACTGAACTGTGGAAGATGCTCGTGACGCGTGACAAACTTGAAACATTGCATTGCCACTAAATTATTAAAGTTTAACAATTCAGGCGTGATGATGTACCTCTCTGATGACAAAACGTCAAAAAAAGTACTCTAAAGTGGTTTAGTTTCATGTATTTTAAACAAACGTAGAACCAAGGTAGGTGTGTATTATCTATGTAATAATGTCTGAGGCCGGTTAAAAGTTAGACTAAAAGGAAAAAGCACTTCTCCCTTCCTCACGCCAGCATTGAAAATGCACTCTCCCACTCCACCTGCCTGGAAACAGGAGGCAGGCGTGAGTGGTCGATCAACTCAATGTCAATAAAGGTTCAATCTGACAAGTCGTCGGGCCGAACAATCACTTTTCCCCTCCTTGCACCCGCATTGCAAATGCGCTCTCCCATTCTACCTGCAGCCAAACAGGAGCCAAGCATGAGCGGTCGATCAATCTGACAAGCCGTCGGGAAGAGTGCCGGCCCTGTGCATAACACGGGCTTCCTCTAGTACAGTATATTGCGCTACGGCATTTTCTTCTCTCACAAAAAAACTTAGTGAACATTCCTTTCACGTAACAATAAACAGTCGATAGTCACCGTTACTGTAAAAATAAAGTTTGTTTAGTGCTATACACTGGAAACTCTACAGTACCATGAGAAGAATACTACGATATTGGGCGCGCCACTAACACAAATCAACGCTGACTGATGCAGTTCGTAGTATGGGCTTTCAGTGTGCCTGGTGGCAGTTTTTTGAGCATTTTGGATGACGTCGCCCCCATGCTGCACCGAGACGAGGGTAAGCCTTTATAACATACTAGGGCAGCCGGTTTTATAGAGCATTGTTATGATTTCACATTTGCATTAAAATGCTGCGATTTCCCATTAGCAGTCACCCAAGGTTTCATTGTATTTAGTTAGATCAGGATTACGAGTCAAAGAGGCCTAGATATCGTTTGCATGAAAATATTGTGACGTCATCAGTACTGTGTCTCTTTGTTGACAACACAGTTCGAATCATTACTTAAACAGACAATTCCGTCATTCATTCATTATACAGGCAATTCCGTTTGACAGAGAAACAAACAAACAAAGGGAAAAAGAGTATAGAGATTCCCACTGTAACGGTGGTTGTTACAGCGATTTGATACGAAGGTGGTTAAAGAAAAAGCGACTTGAAAGTTGTTGGACATGGAACACGGGACCTTACATAAATAATTTTGATGCTTAAAAACGGCATGAGTTCAAGTAGAGTTAAGCAACGTCAGAAATATCCATTAAGTGTCGGTGTAACAACGTCAGCATATGCAAACAATGCTGCCACAAGAAAGTCAGAGTACACAACTGACAGTTATAGCTATACAAAGACCGAAAGAGACCTATATGTGCGGGTTCTCTCGGAACTTCATCACAAAACAGCTAGCACAACACAGATGACTGATTACAGATTCTCAGCTAACTGGATGCAAGAGTGACATGATTACCAATTTATGTGACATTTAAAAAGTCCCTCCGAGAAAGTGAGTCCCCGAGAATGGAAGGAGTTAATGTTGTAGCCTATATATACCCCCTCCCCCCAAAAAAAGTACGAGATGGATGGAGTTTGTAGCCTGTATTACCCCCCCCCCCCCCATCAAAAAAAAAAGTACTCATGGTGCACGTCATAAACTGTAAAGGATTAAGCCTGGTTTACACATCGACAACTGACACTTGTAACGATAATTTCATCAATTTACAAACTTCAATCTTCTGGAGTATTAGTTGACAGAAAAATACAATCAAGAGTGGACAAGTTCAGAATTGCAGGAACCTAACTTTACACAGAGATTAACAGAATGAATAGACTAAGGTCCACCATTTCCTTGTAAAATCTCCAATCGATAGGAAACATGGATGAGCTTATTTTCGCATGATTGACCCTGAGATGTCCATTCAAGATCATCACTTATCTGACCTCTTACCTACGCGTCGGAGACAACTGGTATAACTTTAAAACACGTAAGCATTAAACGGTACCACCCGAAAAGACTGAATGTAAGTCTATTAATAACGAACTGCAAACGTTATGGACAAAAGAAAACAGCAAAAAATAAAGGCAGCTTGTCGAGCAGGGGAGCATCTGAAACAAATCCCTGCAAAGCAGTGAAGCAAACTGGCAGTGAGTTGAATGAGATGCATCCTTGCCTGACACGCTGCTCTATTTTCTTTTTTTGCGGTTTTCTTTTGTCCGTACGTTTGCAGTTATTAATAGATTTTCGTTTGTCTTTTCGGGTGGTATTGCTGAATGATTCCCTGCATCTTTTAATTTACACCAGTAGCCTGCGGCGCTCGGGTAGACCTGGAATGTACATGTCAAAAGTCAAACGAAATCACGTGTAAACGGCCCCCAACGATTCTATAATCTCATTTCGACTGGAGATGTTACAAGGAAACGTGGTCCATTCATTCTGTTGCACCCTGTATATAAACATGTTGAAGAAATTAATTACTAACGTAGTTGACCCAATCTACAGTTCAAATTTTCTTGCCTAACTCAAATGACACAACAAAAAAGGCATCACTGGTACGTGTGATGTCATCTAGTAGACTGCCAACACACTACTCGTACAGTTCCAAATGTGTAAGAAAAAATTAAATTAAAAAAACACTGCAACTATTAACTCTTATCCCTTATAAACGGGACAGAAAGCCAATTGAGCTCGATAAGTGACTTGTTAGATATGGCTGAGCGGTAGGACTCCGGCCTTTGGTTTCAAAGGTCGTGGGTTGGATTCCCTGCTCAGGCAGTCTGACATTTAAGTCCAAAAGGCAACGTAAATAGGTTTGCATCCGTATGTATTTAACTCTTAACCCCGCATCCAATCATTACAATTATTATTATCGATTGCTATACACATGTATGTGACCTATGACGATAATTTCTGCAGAGTTAACTGTAATTTTGAGGGTTCCCACACAAACCTTCTTATCCCGTGACTCTCTCAGTTCTAGACAAAAAAAAAATTAATTTTCAGCTGAGATTTTATTATAAAACAGAAAAACAACAGGTTGTGCTGATGTTTCTTAAGCTCAGGAATTTCCATACGAATTGCTTGAGTCGTTTTGAAGCATCACAGCTTTCGCTTCTTTTAAAAAAAAATAATGTTTTATTATCTGTCCAGGAGTTTGTTTCCTCTTACTAAAATTTGCTTAATATTTATTTTCTGATTTATAATTTAGAATAGGGGCTCCCTTGAATAAATACTCGTTAATAATCTCTATTCATTTTAATCACCTAATTACACCGAAGGACTTAGCAAATCCCCTGACCAAAAAATCCCTCGGCTATTCCCGGTTTCCCAGATAGGAACCCTGAACTTTCCAGACTACTGTTAACGATGAATAAAATACGAACGAACGCTACTATCAAGGAAACTAAGACAAAGATAATCTAACAGAACCATACGCAATTCCGTTAAGTGCCACAAAAATTGGGGCCAGCATTGTCCCAGTGATTTATTTTTCGTTAACAAAGTCTGGGATGGGAAGCGCTCTGGAGACCAATCCGTGATTAGAAACAGGGACTGACCGCTTGGCTGAACAAAAGGTAATGCTGACCGGACAAGAGTTGCTCAATTGAGACACCAGCGGGTGCTTCCAAACTAAACAGCGATGGCGGACAAATTGCTTGGCAAGCAATCATCGTTGCTCCAGTGATCAGCACAAATGCAGTGGACATGAACCGAGGTGTGTACGGACAAGTCAAGTCAGGCTTCCTCACCTGAGCACCATACCGTATTACGGACCACACCCTACGATAACACCCATCTATTACCAAAGTACCAATTAATGAATTAGTAAGTACGAAGGATAAACGTTTGTCTGCCATTTACGCTATCTTTTTTAATTTCTGTATGCAATCTGTATTAAATTTAATAACTGGAATTGAAAGTTTCATACGCGTTTACACAGCATGTATTACAGGGATTAGAAGACATTTTCGCCCACCAAAGTAGGACCTTTTTAAGGGGACTGATTTACCAAAGAATATTTTTTTGAAGCACTGGCCACATTTCTGCTGTGGAAGTACAAAGATGATAGATATGTGACGAAGTAATAAAAATTCAATAAAGTGCACATGGAACAATACTAAAATGCGACGTTTCGTGTCTGACTGTGACACGTTATCAAGCAAGAAATTTTTAGCCAAAAGAGCTGAAGTCAATACATAAAAGAATACGTTTGAGCGTACCCCATAAATCTACAACTAAAGCACTGGTTTGAATTTTTTTTATAAAACTATAAAATCCTAAAAAGCTTTATTTGGAGATTTGAGGATTACACCCAAAGTGTTTTCTTTTATGTATCGACTTTAGCTCTTTTGGCAAAAAATTTCTTGCTAGATAATGGGTCGTAGTCAAACCCGAACCGTCGCCGTTTAGTGTTGTCCCATGTGTACCTTATTGGCATTTGTTTACTTCATCACTGTGGAGTGTGGAAGTACACAAGTGTGCCCATAAACTGATACACAACAATCGATGGATTGGTTAAAGACAGCTTTCAACTTAACATTTCATTTCCTTTGGATTAACAGACAAATTAATGGCTTAAAAAAACATTCTCTTCCATTCGTGCTTAACTACGTGCTAGCTTCAGTTGCAGAAAAGGATTTGGAGCATGCTTCGCCACTTGGGCTACCCCCTCACCCCCAAGTCTACGTAAGTGCGAGTGCCAGTCTGCTTAGCTTATTGCATTCCAGCCGGACACGCTTTTGTCGTAATCGGGGGTCGCTGACGAAATCTGTCACGCCACTAATCAGGGTTGTTTCACTCAACATTCCAGGCCCACCCACGCACCTCGCTACCCCCTCCCCCCCCCACTTCATCCACTCTCTTATCCCCGCCCAAGGTCGAATCAATTAACAGATGCAATTAAAGGATTTCCTGACAACAAGTCCGGTTGACTGGCTCTCGGCGACTAATCACATTTACCGGGGTTCGACGTCTCTATCCGCCAACACAAACTCGTCCAGCACGAAATCCGTTAGGTGCCCGGGAACCACGAATCAAAACACACCACATAATTCTTCAGCAAGTGTAAAGCTGAACAGCAAAGTGTACACTGTGGAAAACGTTTTGTCTTTTGTTGTTATCAGTTAAGACCTTGGGTTACTTTAGCGTAGACTTGGCTGCAGCCATATAAGTACCATTGCAACACTAAACTACCAGGCTAGATCTTGCAAGCAGAATAGTATGAGCAATTAGGTTACGCAATATGGTTGCCGAAAACACCAAATACACGGCTTAAAGTTCACCTGTTGCCACTGGCTGTCAGTGGAGGGCGTTACTTACAGCATCCTCCCCTACGCCCCCCCCCCCCACCCAAAAATAAATAAAATAAAGTAAGTAAATCACACATGTGACATTAACATTTCATTTCGTGTAAAGCGGTGGACAGGTATTTATTTTAATGCTACGAAAAATTTACCACATAAAACTTCGCAGAAATAAAAAGTATTTTTAGAACCACTTTTTGTTTATAGATTTCGATACCAAAAAACTATATTTGCCGAACATACCAACGTTGCCATATTTGTATACACCCAAAAGTTGCTTACATGTCCAGCCGGATAGTTAACATTAGCGTCGGCTTCATTTAATAATATAAATGTTTAACCTGCCACATATAGCTGGTTAGGTGACGGAAGGGTAAATCCACTAACACCGCCCCTGATTTAATTCGATAATAAAGAAAAATACAAGATAGGTGCACATTTAGCACCCCCATCTTGCTAGCTAGAGGCTCTTTTAAACTTCAAAATGGAGCCGACTTCAGCTTATCCAAACAAAATGTCAGGGGGGCGTCGGACGAACGGCTAACTGGAAAATCGTCTAATGGGATAATTGTCTAATACGTGCATAAATAAAAAATCTGGAAAATCATCTAAACGGAATATCGTATAATGGAAAATCATCTAAACGGAATATTGTATAATGGAAAATCATCTAAATGAATTATCGTATAATGGATAAACGTCTAACTGGACAACAATATACCTGCGGTTTCTGATGTTATATGTATAGCCGCAGTGAGCACGGTAGCGCGAGCGAGGCAAGGACATTAGGCGATTTTTCATTATACGAATTTTCTGTTAGACGATTTTCCATAATATGAATTTACTGTTAGAAAATTTTCCATTATACGAATTTCGTGTTAGACGATTTTCCATTATACGAATTTCGTGTTAGACGACTTTTCGTTATACTGTTTTACGGCATACGTTCTTCCAATTATGCGATTTTCCAGTTAGAAGATTACCCCTCGCCCCAATTTTAGGAGCCACCTGGAAAAATTATCTTCACCAGGAATTCTTTATATCGTCTTAGCTTGCATTTAACCCAACAATTGGTCGTTGACGTTCTCACAGAAACACTTTCGCCAAAGGTTTACGCTCACAACTAGCGTTTTTTCTTCCCATAACTCCACCCTTATAACTTGAAGAAGAGATTACTTCGAGGGGGTTGAAAACTATCCCAGACGTTGCGAAGACAAGACAAATTTGGAGTAATATACGTTGTACAGGACATGTTCTAAATTTACCTTCAAAGTCAATCTGGTTACGTCAGTGTCTTTCTGCATTTTGCTACCAAGTACAAACCCCCTTAATTTTTCTCGTTTTGCGAGACCTCAGGAAAGGGTCGTTAGCCCCATGCTGATGGTAGCATCAATAATAAGAAGGGTCCTTCAATCTAACCAAGTGCAAACTCACCCGTAGCACAAAACATCATTTTAAAAATCCCACTCACAAGTTACTGTATATGCAACGCACGATGAAAGGTTTAACAGTTAACAGTGTTTCTGTTAACACCTCCTTGGATTACACCTTACAAACAATAACAAAGAAGCATAAGCAAGCATGGTGTGTAACCCATTTTTCTGACACTTACTATGTAAAAGTGACAGGAAAATATGCCCAGACCTCCAAAGAAAGTTCGAATTTCGCATTAAATTGAGTCAATATGAATTGAACAGGGTTCCTACCAACCTGGAAAACTCAGGGAGTCTAGACTACGTTCGAAAATCAGGAAAAACTCGGGGAATTCTCATATTTTTCACTAAAAACCTGGAAAAATCAGGGGGGAAAATAAGCCGGACTTGGAAGCTAATCTTGAGAGAGCTGCAACCTTGTAAACAAATAAAAACGTACCCATACTTATAATATGGCTTGGCCTAAGTACCTTAAACACACGGAATTAAAAAAATGTTATGTTCCAGGTTGACACCTACAAGTTCACTATATCTGGGTAGACGCTTTTGCACTGTGTATTGTGCAAGAATTAAAATAACGGCAGATATAGCCTGGAAATTGACCTCAACTAATCTGTAAAACCTGGAAACCTCAGGAAAATTTATTTCAGTATTTTGGCGGGAACCCCATTGAACTGTCTCTTTCTTCGCAGGAAGAGCGAGCGTTTCCAGTAAGGAGCCACGTCATGAGTAACCGTCTTGTTTTCTTTCTGGCAATAATGCAAGAAAGTAGCATTTCAGCACAAGCGTCACGATCAAGACCTCTTGACACGCCATATTTTGTATGCCAAAGTTGCATCCCATTAATTAATTAACGTTAAACTTGAATTAATTATAGCCTGGCTTGTGCACAAGATCTATCATAGCCATACTTTATGAGCGTCATTTATCATCAGGAGGTCATGTTCTACAATGTTCACACTCACTATGGTGGGGTTCTCTGCCCTAAGGTCAGGCGTCACACAAAAAAATCCTGAGAACACTCTATAAGGCTTCAAGATGTGAACTTAACACCAATAAATTCATACCGTTAATTGTTTAATTTAATCGAACAACGAAAGACGAAATTAGGAAACATTTTCAAAAGAAAGGGAATTCTACAATTTACTGGTAACCATTGGCACAAGCGATGCGAATGTCCCTGTAAAGTTTAACCTTAGACAGCTCGGTTCAGCAATCAGATAGGGCAAGTAATGTGCACAGACCCAAGATGGCAGAGGCAACTTTTAGTTAAAGGGCACACTAAGTTTCCCATTTTGCCCCTTTTTAAGCCGTTTTTAGGTTTTTAGGCTCTTTTTCAGGCATCAGTGCACCAGCAAATGTCGACACATAAAGGCCTAAAAAAGGCCTTTTTTTTGTAAAAAGGACAGGGGACAATGTCCCCCTCCCTCCCAGTACACGCCACTGAGGGCTGGTATATCCTGCTTCACGTTGCAGCAGTAGCGCCTAATTTACTGTAAATGGAGTAATTATTCCAAACAGCGAGCCTTCATTACTATATTCAGAGTTAAAGCGTTGAATTATTATTTCCTTTCCTTTAGACACTACGACGCAGTTGAAAGCAGCAAGACAACAGGAATTTAGCGGTAATGGAAACGGAATTCACTTGGTTTGGAGACGACGATGACTACTGGGCTGTTGCTGCTCGCTTTGCTCAGGGTTCCTGGGGCCCGTCACAAAGCTCCTACTCAAGTCACTCGTCTAGTTCGAAGGAGCTGAACTTAAACTTTAGGACTGCAAACAACGCGGGTGACATTACATCGACAAAAAGCGTGTTATGCCCTGTAGTTAATAAAATCAATCAATGTGTAAAGCCTAAAAATGCACAACATATAAAACGTGCTCT
>JAHWFP010190313.1:0-26682 GCA_023313725.1 Lithobius niger | reverse complement strand
CACTTGGCGTCAATCACCTTGCTAGTTTCATGTTCGTTTCTTGCTAGTTTCGTATTAGTTTCTAGCCTTTTTATCTGTCTGCAAATTGTTGGTCCTTATCAAAGCCAGACTTTGTTTAGGAATGGATGCAAATAACCTTTTTATTTGCGCCTCCCATACCTTTCTATCTTTCATACCTGATAATTTCATGTTAGTTTCTCGCTAGTTTCTTGCAGTTCGTGTCAGTTTCTTGCGAGTTCATGTTAGTTTCTTGCTAGTTTGCTAGTTTCGTGTTAGTTCTTGCCTTTTTTGCTAGTTTCTTGTTAGTTTCTTGCAAGAATCATGTTAACTTCTTGATAGTTTTGTGCTAGTTTCTAACTAGTTTCATGTTAGTTTCTTGCTAGTTTCGTATTAGTTTCTGCCTTTTTATCTGTCTGCAAATTGTTGGTCCTTATCAAAGCCAGATTGTGTTTAGGAATGGGTAAAATTAACCATTTTGTTTGCGTCTCCCATATCCTTCCTTCTTTCATACTTGATAATTTCATGTAAGTTTCTTGAGAGTTTCTTGCAGTTCGTGTCAGTTTCTTGCTATTTCATGTTAGTTTCTTGCAATATTCGTGTCAGTTTCTTGCTAATTGCGCGGCAATTTCGTGTTACTTTCGTGTTAGTTTCTTCGAGTGTCATGCTAGTTTCTTGCTACTTTCGTGTTTGTTTCTTGATAGTTTCGTGTTAGTTTCTTGCCACTTTAGTTGCTATACGGATTGTTGGTCCTTGTCAAGGCCAGACTTCGTTCGTGCCACAACTTTCACCAGATACAAAAATAATTTCCTTAGGTGCAACTATCGCGCCCTATTCGAATTTTTTTAGCACTAAACGACCAGTTCCTAGACACTTACCCTCAGGCAACCGAGGTCAAGGATGTGGAGTATTTGTTCCCACGAAGCCAGGTGCAAGGAATAGTTGGGGATGGAAATCGAATGGCGACTGTGATACCAGCCTCTACCAAAATGGGCTTAGTTCAGTCCCTAGCAACTAGAGACCCTTTCAATTACCATTGATACAAAGAAAACATTCTCTCCTTTCGACTGAATCAAAATGGAGCCATCCATCTGAATTATTAACTGGCAAATTGAGATATCTACAGGCATTAAATTAGTAAAAATGGCTGATAATGGCCAAAAATTACTTTTTTTTTTTAAAACCATAAGAGATATGAATATAAAAAAAAAAGGTAAAAGACCTGTATTGTAGAGTACATTATTTCAAACAACATTACTCGTTTTTGTGCATCACAAACAGTTCTTCCATAATAGGCAAAATGGGAAAAAATAGAGTAAAAATTGGGTGCTATTTTGGCCGCCATTTTTTATGCTCAATGTTATCAGCTTAGCAACCTTCTGTATCTTAAAGTGAACATCAGTTTGAGTAAGTTCCCGTAATAAAATGCTGTACACACCTCCGTGCAAGGTTCATCAAAAAATGGCCACATTCCTCCAGACTATTCATGGAAAAATCCCAGGGATTCGAATTGGGAAACCTCCGGTCACCTTGGGGTGGATGGTGAACTCCCGTTTCGCCAAATCCCGGTTCGCCAAAAAAAAAAAGCAGATTAGCAGTTTTGCCCTCAGGGGCCAGTCCCGTTTTGCCAAATCCCGTTTTGTCAAAGCGAATTTGACAAAATTTTACGTAAACGAAATTTAATGCCTTATTTCTATGTAATGGGGCTTTAAAAGGCAAACATTTAACAGACAAGCAGTGGTAGATTAACCCAGTTGATTTATTAGCGTTTTGAAAACTGGCAATACAGACGGAAAAACGTGTGCTTTAAATATAATTGTTTAGAATGCTTGCACGTCACTACGTCAATGCCAAGGTTCTCTTTTAAGAATAGTTAGTTATACACGTGATAGTTAACCTTTTTCCAAACGGGAATTCCAAATATATCAAAATATTCATAAAAAATTTAACATTGTAAAAGTTAAAGAGTCATGCCTAATTGTTAGTAATTTTCGATTAGTTGTGGTTTTTGATGTTACGTGTTTAGCCGTAGCGAGCGAGGCACGTAATTTGAAACAAATTATTTTGCAAAATGGTATTCTGCAAAACGGGTGTTTGTCTATAAATGTCTGACCGTTATTATGTTATAATATTGTTCGTGTTTAAATTTCGTGTGCCTAAAATTTCGTGAACGGGATTTGGCGAAACGGGACTGGTCTCCAGGCAAAAGCTGTTAATCTGCTTTCTTTTTGGCGACACGGGATTTGGCGAAACGGGACGTAACCGGCTGGATAGGGTTACAGATAAGAGGAGTGAACCCCAACAACCACAGAAGGAGGCTGGTAAGCTGTCATACAATCCTGAACAGTACTAACTGTTAGGCCCCTTTTATTTCAACCTCCCGTGATTTGCCCCCCCGCTCCCCCGCTGCAGCAAAACAAGTTTTCAATCAATTGTTACGCTTCATTTGGTATTATTTCAATAATCTTGGCTCCGACGAAACTCACGACGCCATTTTGGGGCAAATAACATTAAATGGGACACAATGCACATTTCAATTTTGGAGTATTGCATCATTAATCTTCCCTTTTCTTCATCTTTTTAGCTTGGATTCTTAGGCACTTGATCACATTGGGGAATTCAATTTTTCAGGCTATAGAGTAAACATGGAGGGTTCGATTTTAACGGCAATGCACCAAAATGGAGGGACGGGTCTTTGGATTTGGTAGTATGGGAATGACAGGTTGAAATTGACGTGAAGTACAAGTAAATGATCAAGTCAGATTGGCTTTGCGAATTTTAGTTTTATGGTTCAGTTTACATGATGGAATGCAGAATGCTCGCTCTAGTTGACAAAGGCCCCTCCTTCCTAATCTTAATGAGATGGGTGTGAAATTAATGAAAGTTGGGGACATGACGTAACTTAAGCTGGGACGACTGGGGAGAAGAGAAAGTTGGGGGAAATAATTCTAATTAATATTTATCGAAATGTAGCAGGATGATAGATCATCGGTTGCATCACTAGTTGAATTGGAGGATTGGAATGGGAATATTCACATTGGGCCTCGAGCAGTACAATTCGTCGCCAAGGCAATGCATGGCCCTTACATTGTTAACATTGGAATTTCTTTACAGTGACAGTTAATTGTTGTTTGACAATTACAACGATATCTTGGAGGAAGAGCAAATTGTTGGACACAATCTTGGGCGCAAGGCTGATTAAGGTAGTGATGTTGGCCAATATCTGGACACCAAAATGGTCGCTACAACCTTGGACTAGGAATTACCACTCAAAATCAGCCTATTTCTTAATACTGATATACAAACTGAACTCAAACGAATGTGAACTTTTGCTATGTGAAACCTTACAGGAATGTTTGTGCCCTTTGGTGTTTTGACTTCGGACCAGTTAAACCTTACCTTAAGCATCAAACGAATTCGTTTTTGTTTACTAATTCGTGCTACTTTGGTGTACCATGCAGTTTAGATTAGCTTGTTTTAATGTTTTGTATCTTTATCAATATACAGTTAGAACAAACCAATGGAAACATACCCCTGAATCTTCAGTATTTAAACACACGCTAGTGTGTCGCTGCCAAGTAACAGTAGATCATCCCATTGTAGACATCCGATTATTAAAAAATTGATTGTTAATGATAAAAAGGCGGCCTCACTAGCAGACATGTGTCTGTTAACTGTAAGCAACTAAAAGCATATTATGGCATTTTGAGGATAAATCCCAATGCGATATAAATCTTTCAAATTGGGGTAAATGTAAGGAGAAAGAGCAGGGATACAGAAAAAAATAACGTTAATGGCTGAGTGTCCACCATTCATAGGGAGAAAGATGCGAATAACTTTGCTTTTATGTTACTGACTAGCTAGTAACTATAGGTAGTAACGCTGGACCCATGTTAAATCCCATAGACTCATTGCTCGTAGCTACCGCAAAATTGAGAATGCCTACGTAGCTGAACTTTTACACACGGATGTATTGTGATCTAAGCATGGTCATTTTGTTGGTTTAGGGGGTTGTAGGGGTCAGGACAAATGCGTGGGAGGGTTTTGAAATTCGCCACCAGCGAGTTTAAATGTCGTTTCTTTTTCAAGTTGCAACCAAAGAATTCAAGCAACATTGGCTTGAACAATCAACACTGGTCCTTAGATTTATTGTAAAAGCCTGGACGAACTAAACAAGGGGCTACAGCGACTATCTAGTCGCATTGGTCTTCTGTACAGTTCCTCCACTTCCAATGTTGAAGTGCACACCTCTATCATGCACTACAACAGCTATCTCCATTATATAATCTAAACACAGTAACCATCATAATTGCCCGTTACAAATGTGTTAGCTTTTAATCTTATTTTACGTTTTAGGCATAATTGTCAGCGTTTAGACCTAATTTACAACTTTAATTTCGTAAGTAGCAACTAACGGATATTTGGATTGTATACAGTAAGCCTATTCATTTTTGCATCACGGTATGCCTCCGCGCACACAGTTACAGAATACAACGTAATGCGCAACGTAGCCTAATATAAATCAGTGGTTGTAGGGAAGGGACAGGAGAAACGCTGCAGCAGCGACTCGTAGCAACTCTGCCATGGTAACGTGATTTTAGAACAAATTTTCATTTTTTAGGCCTAATTTTTTTAACGGCAGTTTTGGTTTCGTAAGTAGCAGATAGGCCTAAGGGCTCGTTTACGCAACGAGACCTTCTCGTTCGCCGAAAGCTATTTGCTAGGCAACCGTTATTTATTTACGATTAATTTCCCGTTTCTATTAAATGAATACGGTAATAGACAACAAATTAAATGTATTATAAATAACAACACGGACAAAGAACAAAGTGCAACCGTCATTTTAAACATTGCTACAACATTGTTGCCATTTCATGCTATTGCCAAAATTTGCTATTCTCTCTGAAAAAAAAACAGTTTCCAGCAGTGATCAAACGACGGTAGAATAAATAGCTACTCGCAGCTAGAATTCAAAATCCAACATGGCGTCCATTTCGGAGTTATCGAATCGAAGACAAACCTTCGAATGCCGGAATTCATGAATCTGTCCGTCGTCGTGTACTGCAGTAAAAATTGTTTTCTTGTTGTCAAAAATCGACGATGTCATGTTACAAGCATCATACGTCGCGTCACGAGGCACGAGGAGAAAATTTGTGTCTGCGTTGTTGCCATGGTTACTATGTATAGACAACCTCGACAATTCTCCGACAAAGGCGAGAAGCAGCCAGCAGATTTAGTATTGACCAAGTAAAAGCTAGTAAGCGAGAAAACAGTCCTTACGTGAACGCGCCCTAATGGAGAATTTGGTTCGATCGTAAGCCTATTCATTCATGCAACAATGCGACAAGACTATTTTAAACGAAGCTAAAATGTTTTTGTTTTTACGGCTGCGTTAACACAAATCTTCAGGATTTCAATTCGACGATGAAATTTTATTATTTACTTTAGTTACGTTCAAGAAGTCTATTAGCTATAAGGAGGCAACGATGTTTTAATTTGCCATTTTATTTAACTAACTTTTGACACTGAATCGAACGTTGTAAACAGAGGTCGTCAATTTCTGGTACTGTTGCGAAGTTGAAAAAAGCGACGGACGGACAAAGTCGTTGCAATCTTCTCAGCCGGTTCGGCTGTACAGAAGACTAAAACTGAACTGTAATGAAGGACAAAATAAGGAATCATTAACGTTGCCGTGGATTGCGTAAGAATAAAGGAATGCACGTTAGATGACGGTTACGCAACAATACGAGCATACGGGGTTTTTGTTCATAACCCAAAAATAAAATGCTTCGCGTTCTGCTGTTTTAGTAACAGCGACCTTCGGGGGTTTCAGGATGACTAAATGTGAACGAAATCTAGAAAAATTAAGGGGAATGTGCAGGGATAAACAAAACAACTGAAGGGGATGCGCTGATTGAGTGAGTGAGCGAAGCAACGAAATCAGCGATTGTTAGCCAGTGTCTGCAAAAATGGGATTGAAGCAACTGAAGCATGCGAAGAATGGTCATACACTAAACTAAGCCGTGTCAATTTGGCAAATCTAACGGCTAATTATAAATTATAAATGTGAAAATTTATAGAAATAAAATTCCTCTCGAAAAAAGGTACAGATGAAGCTAAAACGGTGTAACTTTATGTACGTTCACAGTCCTATGAAAGTTGTGATATCCACCCAAAACCAAAACTTTATATAATCCGTCAAGTTTCCAAAAACGATTGGCCCTGGCGGTACTTTATACTAGTTTTGGTTTTAGGTGTACGTCTTGCAGCTAGCGTTTGCTGCTTGGAATTGTTGAATAATTATAATGTTTAAAACAATAAATCTGGTCGTTTAGAGCTCCCTAACCCCTTAACTACTTGACCAATTAGAAAAGGCACATCTACAGAGCAATACCAGTAAAATGAGCTAAGAACAAGCTTTATTGGACAAATAGTTGTGCCAACAACAAGAAGTACAACACGAAGCCATAAATGAAAATAACGATTCCATCTCAAATCCAAATCTCCGATGTGACAAATCGGAAATTAATAAAAGTTCGGACACATGTTCACCAAGCCCAACAAAGCTTATATACTAAATTTGAGTTTAAAACATTGAAAGACAGCCCTAGAAATAAAGCATCTAAATTTCGGTTTTAACGTGGGAGACCGAGGGCAAACCTCATTAATACATTACAAACAAAAACGTCAAGCGTGTCGTAAAAAAAGGGGCTATATGATTGAGGTTATACTTTACTTGTTAAAAGGTACGCGGATAAAAATTGATGATTTTTAATTTAAATGATAAAATGTACAGTTGAGAAAATTACATCTGTTTAAGTGCTGTAGTGCTTTATGTTTTAAATATATGATTCGTAAAGCACAACAATTTTCTCAACTGTACATTTTATTATTTAAATAAAAAATCATCAATTTTTATCCGTGTACCTTTTAACAAGTAAAGTGTAACTTCAATCATATAACCCCTTTTTTTACGGCACACTTGACGTTTTTGTTTGTAATCCGTGTACCTCTTTTATGTCTATGGCGTCGCGCAACAAAGGTTATGCATGTAGTCGATTGAAACAATTCAACTCAGATTTGAAAGCCTGCATTTACGAAATAAATACGCCATCGTTCTATCGTTTCTAGGCGGTCTCGAAATTAACAACGTAGCTTAGTTTGGTTTAAATCTATCCACCCAAAACCAAAATTAGTAGAAAAACTCGCCAAGTTTCCAAAAATGATCGGCCTTTGAAGGTAGTGATATCATTCCATCAGGGAAAGGCCGCCAAGGTTAATCCTATTAGCCAAGTTAATCGCACATACTAATTAGTAACTAAACCAACCAGGGAAGAAAATATTTTAGACTTAATTTTAACTGATGATGACCGAGTACTCTATGATGTGGAGGTTGGTATGCACTTGGGACAAAGCGACCACAATATGGTGGCTTTTAAGATTCAGCGGCAGTTGCAGCACTTTTCTAACACACTACATAAACGTTGTAGTGACTTTGCAAAATTGAAATCAAGACTTGCTTTGGTTAGTTGGAGTACAAGACTGGGAAATACTGCATGTGTTGAGGATGCCTGGGATGCCTGGGATACGTTTATTGGCACAATCAAAGATGAAGTGGAGGAATGCAGTAAAATTCGACGAAAGGGTAAGCTAACTGGCCCTCTTATTCCAAGAAGTATTGTCTTGGTCAGACTTGGTCAGACAAAAGCAAAACTGTGGCTTCGATACAGAGATGAACGTTCTCCCACGAACTTAACAATTTATAATGACTGCCGAAAACTTTATTCAGCGAATATTAAAAATTGGAAAACCTCTCATGAGCGTAAAACTTTAGCAGAAGGAAATCCAGCCTCTCTGTTCCGTCTCTTTCGCCAGTAAACAGGAATATCCAGATCAATTCCACCTTTAAAAGTAAACAAAAATTACGTTACGGACGAATGTGCAAAGGCTGAGGTTTTTATTCCATTTTTTCCCAGAATGGGGTTCTTGATAATGGCTTCATTCCTCCACTCACTCTAGTTCACTCAGAAACAAACGAAAAATGCACAAATGTCGTCTTCACCCCTGAAGGTATTATTTCTGTCTTGCATAGCCTTAATGCGAGCCATGCTGTTGGGGCAGATGGTTTTTCAGCCTACTTCTACAAGCAAATCAGCTCTCAAATTTGTGTTCCATTGGCAACTTTATTTTCATTATCTATGTCTACTGGTAGACTGCCTCGCGTTTGGACCAGGGCAAATGTTATACCTGTTTTTAAAAAGGAAAATTCTGCAGATCCAAAAAACTACAGGCCAATTGCACTTACTTCAGGTCCATGCAAGATAATGGAGACAATTATACGCAAGACAATGATGAAGTACATAAAGACTTTCAAGCTTATCAGGATCGACCAGTATGGTTTTTTACCAGGGCGTTCTTCTGTTCATCAACTACTAGACGTGCTGGATAAGTGGCCCTGGACCAAGGTGTGCCTTCAGATGTTATTCTTATCGATTTTCAAAAGGCATTTGAATCGGTGGTCCATAGTAAGCTGCTTTATAAACTCCATGTTTCCGGCTTCAGTGGAGCACTTTTAGATTGGATTCGGGCATTCATTACCGAAAGAACCCAACAAGTGGTTATTGGCCTATGCAAGTCTGCCTCATCAGATGTAATAAGTGGAGTACCACAGGGGTCTGTTCTAGGTCCCCTGCTATTTATACTATTTTTAAACGATTTGACGTGGAACTCTCACAACGCAGAACAGGAAAAATTTGCCGATGATTTAAAGCTTCACTCGGCCATTATCAACACCCAAGACTGTATGGGATTGCAAGCGGAGGTCGAATATGTCTCTACTTGGGCAAAAGAATGGCAGTTACCCATCTCATATGCAAAATGTAAAAGTTTTCATGTAGGGATTCAAAACTATGCTTTTACCTACACCATTGAAAATGAACACTTACCTACCACAAAAGAAGTGAAAGACCTAGGTGTTTGGTTTGCGTGTGACCTGAATTCATCTGTGCACTGTAATCATGTGGTATCAGCGGAAAATCGTAGATCAGCAATTGTTCAATGCTGTTTTAACTCGGGAAATGTACACACCAAACTCTGGACATACAAGGTTTTCGTCCGTTCCCTGTTGGAATATGCAAGCCCTGTTTGGTCTCCCTATCTACTTAAGGATATTGACCACTTGGAAAAAGTTCAGCGACGTTTTATGAAGTCCCTACAAGGCATGCGGGAGTTACCGTACTGGGAACATCTTAAAAATCTTTGCCTCGATTCTTTGGAACTTTGTCGACTGAAGACGAATCTTGCCTTAGTGTATAACATCCTCCATGGTAACTTATCGGATGACCTACCTTCGTTTGAAATTAGTCCAATAACCTGGACAAGGGGCCACAAATTCAAACTCATGCTCCCAATAGCGAGACTAAACTGTAGACAAAATTTCTTTGCTGTAAGAGTAATCCCAGCATGGAATTCACTGACTGCGAGACGGTTTCAGACTCCTCCGTTAACACTTTTAAGCAGTTGTTAAATTTGTCAAACTTAACCGAGTTCTTGAAGCGGCCAGAATATTACGTAGCAAGCTAAGTTTTTATTGTTGGGTTAAAGTTTTTTATTTAGTTTTGATCATATTGGATCAGTTAATGCTCATGTGAACTTTTTTTATTGGTTAAACTGACCTGCCGTGTTTTTTTTTATTATTATTATACATATTTTTTAAAATTGTAAATAGCTTTAATTTTACTTTTCATCTCTGTTTTTAACTTTCACTACAACTGTTTCATGCACTTCATTGTTTTACTATACAACTTCCAGGCTGGATGTTAGCGACCTTCTAGGGTCCTTTCCTGACCTGCGTGCAATTGCACCAAACTATTATTATTATTATTAATTCGAAAGTTAAATGAAAACTAGAAGATTGCTACTAGAGGTAGCAATCTTCAAGTTTTCATTTGACGTCCAAAGTATTACTCGGTGCGATTAACTTGGCGGGGTTTTCTACCAATTTTGGTTTTGGGTGGATATCACAACTTTCATAGGACTGTGAACGTACAAAAGGTTACATCGTCTTATCTTCATCTGTACCTTTTTTCTGGAGGAATTTGATATCCATAAATTTTCACATTGATACTTTTCAAATTTACCATTGCCAATTAGCCGTTTGACTAGCCAAATTGACATGGCTTAGTTTATTGTACGAGCATTCGTCACATGCTTACGTTTCTTCAATCCCATTTTTGCAGACACTGGCTAACGATCGCTGAATTCGTTCACTTCGCTCACTCAATTAGCACATGCCCTTTAGTTGTTTTGTTTATCCTTGTACCTTCCCCTTACTTTTTCAAGATTTCGGCAGCATTAGGATTTATTCTCGACATGACAAGCTACGCTTTTAGTTGCTTGCAGTTGATAGACACATGTAACTTAGGACTGTGAACATACAAAAAGCCAGCGCACCATCTTATTGGAGGCATTTCATGTCTGTAAATAATTAGCCGTTACATCAGCAAAATTGAGAATTTTTTTCGTTTGCTTTCTTCGTTCACATTTAGTCATGCAGAAACACCCGCTGCTATAACAGCAGAACGCGAAGCATTTTATTTTTGGGTTATTAGCAAAAACCACGCTTGGTCATGGATGATCGTATTGTTGCGTAACCATCATCTAACGTGCATCTCTTTATTCTTACGCAGTCCACGGCAACGTTAATGTTTCCTTATTTTGTCCTTCGTTACAGTTCAGCTTTTAGTTCGTCCAGACTTTTACAATAAATCTAAGGACCAGTGTTGATTGTTCAAGCCATTGTTGCTTGAAGGCTTTGGTTGCAACTTGGAAAAGAAACGAAATTTAAATTACCTGGTGGCGAATTTCAAAACCCTCCCACGCATTTGTCACCAACATGCCCAAACCAACATGCCTAGATCACCATGCATCCGTGCGCAAAAGTTCAGCTACATAAAACGTCCAATTTTGCGGTAGCCATGCGCAAAAAGCCAATGGGATTTAACATGAGTAAAATGTTATTAGCTAGCTAGCTAGACAGTAACATAAAAACAACGTTATTGACGCATCTTTTTTTCTATGATTGGTGGACACTCGTCCTTTAAATTTTAGATTTTCATAATCTCTGACCCTTCCCCTTACATTTTCCACAATTTGAAACATTTCTGTCGCATTGGCATTTATCCTCAACATATCAAAATATGATTTCAGTTGCTTACAGTTAACAGACACATGTCTGCTAGTGAGCCACCTTTTTATCATTAACAATCAATTTTTTAACAATCGGAAGTCTACAATGGGATGATCTACTGTTACTTGGACGCGACACACTAGCGTGTGTCTAGACATGCGTATAGCTGAGACACGGATTCTGTCATTGCTAGCTGTACCCCAGGCGTAACATACGCCAGCTAGCTGGTTCCCACATACCTGAGCGTAACACTGTAGTGGGCCCAGGTTTCCCCTATTGTGTGGTCTGAATATCCCCATCTCTGCTCCCTCTTTGAACCCCTGCTGATGGAAGTAAATGTTTATTTTCAATGGAGGACGTTTCTTTGTTCTGATACCAAGCCCAACAAACCCAACAACGGTTGTGCATGCAGTGATTGTTACTCAATCAACTTTGAAACTCTTCCAAGTCGGCTCTTAAAAGCTAGCTTTATTAATACAATATGTCGAATGTTATAGGCCACATCTGTTTGACATTGTCGGTCGCTCGCCCTCTTTCATTATACACCCTCTTTCATTGTCGTGCATAATAATGATGAATTTGCTTGCCCAACCTAAGCGTATTATATATATAGATACCCTTCAACAATCAACTTTTTAGCAAAGACATAACACGTGGACGAAGAATGGATCTGGAGTTTGCTGACTGGCATTGTTCCCTAATTACAATGGTTAAAACAATGTGAAACAATCAAAGTGATTGTTCAGGGACCCGTAACTCCGGAATGGATCGACCAATCGAAAAAGTGGTCTCTTTGAGGATGAAGCCCAGGGAAATTTCTGGCTCAGATCATGTTTCAGATTTTAGGTAAGTGCAGTAGTTTTTTATGAAACCGTGTCAGCCCAGAACAACAACAACAAGAAGAAAAAGTGAACAATTTTCAAATTTACGTGTTGCCCCCTACTTTTACTCTTGCACGGAATTGCGTAAAAGTTGGTACGAATCTACCTTCCATACCTATCGAGTATCTGGCCACGTTTGGTCGAAATATATTGAATAGGAACGGAGAAATTATTAGTTTTAGTTTTGCTGGAAAGTGACACGGCTATCACCGTGTAATGATAATGCATCAATTTCATTGTTTGATTGTTGGCGTTTGCTGATTGGCATTGTTGTATAATAAAAAGGGTTTCAAATGGTTTAACGAGCTTTAACCACACCTGGTCATCTGCCCGAAGCCCTAATGTTTAAAGTAATGTAAAACAAACAATTTAGTTGTCTAGAGGTTCCTAACCCCTGAACCACTTGACCAATTAGAAGAGGCCTTACGAAAAGGACACATCTCCAGGGCAATACCTGCAAAATGAGCTAAGAACAAGCTTTATTCACTGCAAGGAAAAATTTATTTTGGTGATACAAAAAAAAAGTGTTACTATACTAGTAAGTAGTAAAAATTACGCAAATGTCAACGTTATTCATGTTGTTTTTTCAACAAGAAAACGGTAAGCTCTGCCACTACCAGTGACTTTTATGTTGTCAGGCAACCAAAGTCTCCTGATCAAACAAGTTTCAGCCTTTTCTGTCGCATTGTTATTTATCCTCACATGCCTGAAAACAGCCAAACAGCCTTAGCTGTAAAGACACAAACTGTCTAGTGGCCGTCATGCTTATATATTTTATTTGGATGTTATCGTTTATCTTGGTGGGCGACACTAGCGTGTGTCCTGAGCTAAGAGCCACGAACTGTTTGATCTGGCAGTGTAGTGTGAACTGTAGAAAAATGCCCTAACAACAAAAACAAAAACAACAACAACAACAACAAATAGCAGGGCTATACAATGGTTTCTCGATTCCAGCTTAGATAGATCTATGGTCTGGTCCAACAGATTTTAATACATTTTGGTACGTGCGTACTAGCTCCAAAAGGGTTAGTCTACCAATTTTTTTTTAAATTTTTTTAAAAAACAGATACAAAACATTACAATTATGGTTTTATGTGGTAGGCTGAGGTCAGCTTCATGGAAGTTAAACGTTACATATTTTATGTGGCTGAAAAAATATTTTTTGGTTCTTCGGTTTTGGTGTCCTAACCCCCACCCCTAGTAATTTTCGATCCTTGTACTATAGGTGGGCTACCTTACCCCACCTATAACAAAAGCCGGCACTCATCCCACTGGTTCTCATCCGTGAATACTGGTAATACATGCGCATAGTTCGAGAAATCCGAGAATGAAAGAAGACCTATGCCTACAAGATTAAGTGGGATGCCAGACTGTGTACTAAGCCTTTAGTTTCTTGTTTATTGTTTATTACCGAAATTAAAGGTCAAAATACTTTCATATTTTGAAATGGCAAAGGCTACATCATTCTTAGAAATGCAGACGTTACTGGCCATTGGTAGGAATGACAGAGATAAGGCGATCGTCCTTGACCACCAAAACTGATAAATGCGATGGAATGACCGTCTCTGGTCGCACTCGCTCGCCTATCTCCATACCGGACGGTAGCATGGCGGCTCTGGGGCCCATTCTCGCATTCCTAATCGTTTTCACAGCAGCTGCAGGTAGGAATAGTTTTATGTCTTTAGGGACCAGTCAATATTTATGAACGGGGGAGGGGGGGGGGCCCGCACGCGGCCAAATTCTTCTGACCCCCGCCCCACGATTTAGCCGCCGTCCCCCTCCCCCCTCCCCTGGTCCATGAAGATTGACTGGTTCCTTACTTCAACGACGTGTCGTCTTGGATTATCACGCTTTGATATTAACATTGCAAAACAAACGGTGCTTGAATGTACAAGTTTTTTCTATGGTTGATCTTTAAAACGTAAACACGTTTAGAATGAATGGTAGAATATTTGATTGAAACTGTACCAAAGCTCGAATGTCGCATGGTGGGAATATCTATGGATTACGTATTGTAATATAACGCAAAGACGCTGAATTCTTGCTACCTGAAACCTTAAAAATTAAATAAAGTACTAATGTAAGACTTCAACATTATTGTGTTATTGAGTGCTACGCTAAACGATAGGCTATAACCTGATCAACCTACCTTATCACTTACAATTTATCTACAATTTACACTTCTATCATCCAAACCTATCAACTCCTGCTTATAAGGATGTGACGGATGCACGCAGTGGTGGATAAACGGGGTAAACAATTAAGGCAGTTGCATTGGGTACAAATTCTCCTCACCCCCCCCCCCCCCAAAAAAAAATGTATATATAAATATAATTTTCAGATAGGTTTTTTTCTTTTATCTTTGATCCAAACTTTCAGTTGATCATTATTTTAGGAGGGCGGGGGGTATTAAGGTTCCAAAATAGTCTAAAATGCGTTAGCTTCTGGGGCTCCACCCAGACCTCCTAGGCCAAGCTCACAGCACCCCATAGCAGAAAGGAGAGGGGCGGCAAATTCCGGAAAATTTCTTATTGCTTACAGGGGATCGGGGAGGTACATAAGTAAATCCGTCACTGGTTGTGTGGTGGAAGCCCTCAGCTTAGCGGTTCAAGTAAATCTACGACAGCTTGGTAAATAACCGGTAAGGAAACCCCGGCAAAGTTTCCCCTCAAGAAATAAGAGTCTCAGTTCTTCATAACTATGACTTCCAATGTACCTACTCTAGGGCCGTAGCTAGCCTCCTTAACACCCAAGGCAACCGAACTGAGCGATGCCTCTTCCCCTCCCCCCTGCCTACTTCAAGAAAAAAAGTTAACGAATATTATATTGAGACTTAGATAACTAAATAGTACCTACTCCTAGCAAATGAGAGACAGACCTGTACTATAGACAACTGAATTGGTTAAAGACAACCAACGTTAACGAATTAAAAAAATACCAAGTGTTCTTTACCGAACAAACATGATTTCTTGATAATTTTGGCTTGTCAATGTCAACTAAAGTAATAAAGAGATGAGTAAGCTACTCCGATATAACAAACTGAAAATAAACACTTCAAAATAAATAAGTTAACCGGAATCAAAATGTCGGAATCCCCCCTCCCCCCTCCCCTCGTCCCCAATTTTAGCATTTTCGGAAGCAAGCATCCACTAAGGAAGCAAGACGCAAGTATAGTGAAGTGCCTTTGTACAAACCTATTTTTTTTATTTCAGTTTTCGGTTTTCTGATCATTAAAGAAAAAACAAATAATCAGCCAACAAAACATCTGAAAATTGCGAAGCGAAGCTCTAATCAAAGTTCAAGCAAACACGTCTCTTCTTACGGCGTTGTGAACTTGTGTTCAACGCCATCAGTTAAAAAAAATATATATATATATGGCTATATGCTTTACCACACCCTTCCACGTTTATAGGTTGGCAGGAATTCGTTGCGGCGCCCCCAGGAAGGCGGTGTCCTAGGCGGGTGCCTTGCTCTCCTTATCCTTTCTACAGACCTGATCTACTGCACTCTGGACAATCTTTCGGTCCTACGGTGAGTGGAGGTTTCTCGATTTCGACCGATTTCCTAGTTTAATTTCTGCTTCAGAAACGTCTAGTAAAATTTTTCTTTTTTACTTAATTCAGAGAAAGTAGAAAATCTTCTCTTTATTCTGCTATGGGGCAAAAGGACTTCCGTGTGGGGTATCGCCACAGTTCCTGCACGGAAGCTGCCACCCGCATGTAGTAATTTTCCAGTTTCTAGATTTTGGTAGATCACATGAAGGCAAGTTCAACTGCGAATTGATTGATCACTGCTTTATCAAGGGAGCGGTGAGCCAATAAAGATCATCTGCCCCGCAATTAAAGAAAACTTAGATCTAATAAATGTGCCATGTCTTGTTTAACATTAAAGAAACGCACAGCTTTGTATAGGCCTGCCAACTTTCTGATTCATTTGCAACAAACAGTTTATGGACCACAAATTGTGTCATGCAATTGGCTACATCTCTGGTTTTAGGTCTCTCTTTTTGATTGCTAATCGGTGATGACCCACTATTTGGAAATGTTCGCCTTTGAACTTTGGAGTGCAAGCTCCGCATCTAGTGTCAACAGATGGGCAGCTTCTTTTCAATGCATCTTGACAACTCCACGTGTTGATTATTTTCACGGCGTAAGGGTTTTTCCGTAACCCCCTGCTAAATGTAACAAAACAAAAAAAAAATAGCAAAGGATTACAGAAATGTTGTCTGCTTTCGTTTTAAAGCTGACATTCCTCTTTATCCTTTTCCTCCTTCTTATGATCCCTTGGTTCAGTGGCAGTCCTTTTGCACAAATCGAGTTCGCAACTTCTAATCAGGACGTATTTATACTACAAAATGTCCCCGCTCTTTCGAAAGCTATTTGCTAGTCTTATCATTATTTTTTTTATGACAAGTTTCCATTTTCTACTAAAAGAATACGACAGTACATCTAGACACACGCTAGTGTGTCGCCGCCAAGTAAATGATTTGTTGTTGTTGGAGCTTTATTGTTAGAGCGTAATTGTTGGAGCGTAATTGTTGTCAGATGGCGGCTCACTAGTAGACTGTGTCTTTTAAACTTAACAAGCTTATACCTGATTTCAGCATATTGGTGTAAATTCCCGATGCGGTTGAAATCTTTAGAAATCGTTGGAATCAGGTGTCTTGGGTCCAGTAACGAAGAACACCACAACCTTAAGGTTTTGGAAGGTGTCCTTTGTGGAGAAAACTTGTCCTCAATAACGTTGATTTGTGTTACTGGCTAGCTAGCTATCTAAGGTCAAGGCTCCCATGTTAATTCTCACGTCTATAGCTCGTTAGGAAAAGTTTGCATATCTAAATTTTGGCACACAGGTAAAGAGTAGTACGTAGGAGGAGTCGTAGCTAGAAGCACGTAGCCCTAAAGTGGCGCGTAAATGCAAAATTATTGTTGAAACCATTGTTTGTATTGTTATCCAACAGTCTATTATAACATGCTTAAGCGTTGCACGCGCACCGTTTCAGTACTTATGTACCGCAACAATTCGAGTTTTAACAAAATAACTATTCTTGCAATTATTGAACTGTTTGCTTCAACGACATGGTAAATAAACTAACCTTGGTTGCTGGTTGGATACCGTTCAGTGAGTTTTATATTATGTGATATTTGAAAAGTGAAATACTATGTGATCAGTGAGTTTTATAGTATGTGATTGCTAAGGTACGTGAATACACCATGGTAACTAAACTATGGAAGTTGCAGCAGAAAAGAGACTAGAAATCTATCATTGCCAGGAAAATTTGAAACACAATTAAGATCGTGTGCACAGGGTCCAGTCAACTAGGAAAAAAGTAAACTTTTTCAAATAAGTATGTCTTAGTAATGTGCCGAGTTTGAGCGTTATGCTAACGTATGCTAGTGTGGTGCCATTGACGATCGGCCAAGTAGATGAGACTAATTGTTATTGAGTGAGCAATTCCAGCTTCATTGGGTGATTAAAATTAACCTCGGGAGGGGCAACTGAATGGAGATGTGCTGATTGAGTGAGAAAAGCAAACGAAAATCAGCGTTTGTTAGCCAGTGCGCTCAAAATTGGGATTGAACAAACTTAAGCATGTGAAACGTGGGCATACAATAAACCAAACCGTGTCAGTTTGGCTGATGTAACGGCTAATTGGGCAATGGCAAATTTGAAAATTATGAATGAGAAAATTTATAGACATAAAAGGTAGAGGTGGCGATTAGACGTGTGATTCTTTGTATTCACACGCCTATGAAAGTTGTGATATCCACCCAAAACCAAAACTAGTATAAGAGAAGCCGCCAAGTTTCGAAAAGGGTCGGCCTTTGAAAGTAGTGATATCATTCAACCAGGGAAAGGCCGCCAAGGTTAATCCTATTAGCCAAGTTACTCACACCGAATAATACTTTGGACGTTTAATGATACAAAATACAAAATACAAAAAAGAAGATCGAGCCAATTATTGGAACTGGAGCTGCCAGAGGAATTAAGATGAAAAACCCCAGACACCATAATAATGTAAAACTTAGTGATAAATCTGGTGACAGGCGGATTAAGAGACTTTTTGTGTCCCGCTTTGACCCCTTGCATACCCAGGAGGAAATTGATGGGTTGGTAAGAGCCAACACCGGCTTGAAGGTTGACTGCATTAAATTGGCCACTAAAGCAGAGTTCTACTCCTCCTTTTGTATTGTGGCATCTTTAGAGGACTATAGCAAACTTGTCAACCAGAATGCTGGCCTGTTGGAACTCTTATTATGCCATTTTTCGGTAGGACGGTGCGACCATTTGTTGCAAAAGTGGTGGACAGTAGTACACTGAAGGGGGATTAGCGTGCAGGAACAAGCCTCTACCACTGAACAACAACCTGTGGAGGAGGTGGTCAAAAAATAGATTTGCCCAAAATTACTGGCAGAAGGGATAAGTGCAAAGCTCCACTGTGTGGTAAACTTGGGGACCTTACTTTTGCTTACACTAATGCGGAGGGAATCTTTAGTAAGAAACACGAACTTGAAACTTTGATTCATGAGGTTAAACCTGATGTGATTTGCATCACCGAGACACATTATTCATCACACTCTGACGATGTTATCGAGTGTAATTCTTATCAATGTTTTAGAGCTGACAGACTGGATAGGACAAATGTTGGAGCAATGATCTGTGTTTCACTGGCTGTGTGTGCCTCTGCTTGCAGCGTGTATTGCAGTATTGAGAGAGATTGAGAAGCCATCTGGGTGGAGATTAACGGTGGCCCCCAGAAGATTATCATTGGCTGTTGCTACAGAAACCCTGAGCTCAGTGAAGACTCGCATACTCGTTTTTTTAGACATGGTTGCCACTAACCTAGCCAGGGTGACCAACAACAACGAAATCATACTGGTTGGAGACTTCAACTACCCCCATGTTGATTGGGAGAACACTGTGGCCTATTCTCTATATAAACCAAATATTGATTTGACCATCATCGACGACCACTTTCTGAAGCAGCACGTTAGTTTCCCGACTAGATTCAGGGCTGACCAACGGCCTTCACTCCTGGATCTACTCTTTACAAATGATGACACTGAAATTGGCGACCTTAGGAGGCGTCCCCCTCTTGGCAAGTCGGTTCATGTTATTATTTTGTGGCGGATATCCATTAGCCCCAGCCTGGTGTTCGTCCTCGGGCCCCGAACTTTCACTCGGCCGACTACCTGTTGCTTGATGCAATAATTAATTCGATCGATTGGCAGCAGGAATTTAACGAGGTTCCCTGTGAAGCGGCGAGGGAGATTCTCCGCGACTTTCTACTTGATGTGACTGATTGTTTCGTTCCCAGCTACGATGGCCAGTCTTGCAAACAAAGACCAGCGTGGATGAGTGCTGACATTAAAACTACCATTAATAGGAAAAAACGCAAGTGGAAAACTTACCAGCAGCACCCGGATGGTCGTAACTGGAGTCTTTATACTGTTGCTAGGAATAGTGTAACGAAATCCATTAGGGCAGCAAAATGTGACCATGAAGCTTTCATCGCATCCAATTGTAAAAAGAATCCCAAACTTTTGTACTCCTACTTAAGGTCTAAACGCAAAAACCAGCGCACAATGAAAATCAAATTGCAAGCCAACTGAATAAATTTTTTCATTCGGTCTTTCATTCACCAACGTCTCCGGCCCAGTCCGTGGAGCCCTTGCATGTGGCAGATGCACTTAACGACCTTACTTTGGAGATTGATGAAGTCCGGACTGTTCTGGCGAAGTGCAAGATCAACAAGGCACCTGGACCCGACCAGCTCTTTTCTGCCTTGTTGCATGGCTGTGCTGATGCACTGGCCATGCCGCTCCACACCATTTTTGTTAAATCTATCCAGGAATCGTGTGTGCCACTCGACTGGAGAGCTGCCGATGTTGTCTCGATCCTTAAATCCGGGGACCCTACTGAGCCAAGCAACTACAGGCCAATTAGCCTTACTTCACAAGTGTCTAAGATATTCGAACGGCTCCTTGCTGACAAGCTCACCAACTTTCTCGAATCTCGTCAGGTGTTCTCTCCCAGACAGTATGGTTTTAGAAGAGGATACTCTTGCCTAATGAACTTACTTGAGTCCACTGAATTTTGGACATCTTGTGTGGATGCTGGCTTCCCGTGCGATGCAATCTTCTTGGACATCAGAAAGGCCTTCGTCACTGTAAATCATACCATCTTGATCAAGAAACTGGAAGAGTGTGGAGTCCGTGGCGCGGTGTTGGACTGGATTTCTGCTTTCCTACGTGACCGTTACCAGCGGGTGGTTGTTGGTGGCGCATACTCTGATCGGTCTCCCGTTACTAGTGGTGTCCCACAAGGATCCGTTCTGGGCCCGGTTCTCTTTTTGGTCTTCATTAACGACTTTCCACTGGGAATTTCTTCTTTCTGCAACCTTTTTGCTGACGATTCTAAACTGTTTAGGGAGCTTAGATCTACCGCGGACCAAAAGATACTCCAAAGCGATCTGGACCATATACACGACTGGGCTCTGCAAAACGAACTAACTTTCAGTTATGACAGGTGTGAGGTTATCCATTTTGGCTGAGGTAATCCGGGTCACTCTTATTTCCTGGGCAGGCATCCTCTTAAGCATTCGCCCTCCATTAAGTCACTGGAAGTGATTTTTACTCAGGATTTAAAGCCAAGTCTTCAGTGCATGGCTGCTGCTAAGAGAGCAAATCAAGCCTTGGGCCAGATAAAGCGGAATTTTTCTTTTTTGACCCCCACTACGCTCCGTATGCTCTACACTGCATTCGTCAGACCTCATTTAGAGTTTTGTGTTCAAGCTTGGTCGCCTTATTTTGCCAAGACAAGGCTGCCATCGAATCAGTGCAACGGCGTGCCACCAGGCTTATCCTAGATTTGAGGCACTTCCCGTATCCCATGAGAGCACGTCGCATTGGCATACCTACCCTGGAGGAGAGGAGGCAACGTGGAGATCTGTTGGAGGTATTTAAAATTATCCATGGCCTGGACAGGGTCCCTGCAACTGACTTTTTTGCATTTGGGAGTTCTGGCATCACTCGGGGTCACCCTTTTAAGCTTGTCATACTACGGGCGCGCACCTTGTTGAGGGCTCAGACTTTCTCCCACCGTGTGATTAACAAGTGGAACAGCCTCCCCAATGAAATTGAGTGTGCTGCCAATATTGTTCAATGGAAGGCCCGTTAAGACTCGCAGCTCTAAGTGCTCCTGGCTTGCTGTTCTCGCATGTTAAGCTTAGCTTGTTGCAAGTATTTATTTTATTATTATTATTATATATCATTACTTTCAATGGCTGACCCTTTTTAGAAACTTGGCGGTTCTTCTTATACCAGTTTTGGTTTTGGGTGGATAAACAATAAGGGCAAAGAACAAAGTATACTTTAGCAATTTTAAACATTGCAACTCTTTCGTCATTTCTCGCCATTTACAAAATGTGCGTTTTCTCGCACTAGTAACAAATAGTGGTCATCAAACTGCAGTAAAAAACAGCACCTCGCCGCGAGAATTTAAAACCAAAGACTAACTGTAAGTTTGCCAAATCGAAAACAAACCAGTGAATGCTGTCAATCAGAGATCAGTCCTCCTAATTGTACTGTAACAGATTTTTTTCTAGTCATAAATCGAAGCCATCATGCCGCGTGCATCGTACTTCGTGTCTCGAGCCACAAAGTATCTCCGTCGGCATTATCACTATGGTTGCTAGGTATTGACAACAACTCTAAAGCTAACGCTCCTCCAAAGTACAGAAGCTATCAGGGACTATAGTGTTAACTAAGTAAAAGCAGGAGCGTCATAAAGGGCGCAGCGGAGTCTCCATGACAATCGTACCACGTGTTACATCTCTCGTTCAGGGTTGCGATGCCTAGTACGGGTTTCGGTCTGGGTGACGCCTTCACCGAAAGTGGCGTCACAGGTCACGTGGCCAATCGGAATCAACGTCACAATTCAAGATTGCGGCCTAAACTAGATGGCCGAGTTCCAAAATGGTGTTGGTTTGGTTTAGGTCCGGCCCCAACACCACAAAAGCATGTCTATACATGTTAAAACACAGTATCATTGGCCAAACACCTGACAAAAGTAATCGAAACTAGTAGAAGGGTGCAAGTTCTATGGCAAGCCATTCCATCTTTTATTATAGAATTACAGATATATTTAATTTAATTGAAGACATCTGCATTTCTTTAAAGATATCAAAAAACATTTGGAGATATCTGTAATTGAATTAGAGATATACGTAATTCAATTACGGATATACACAGGGTGATTCATAAAGTACTGAAAAATAGGCCTATAACACGTACTGTAGGTCTATAAGATGTAGATCGATGAAATGCAAGCCTATAAAATATAGGCCTATAATAGACCTAATAAAATGATGTTCACACCATTACTCCTAGTTTTGTACAGTAGGTTATTGTACCAGTGGAAAGCCCATCATAATGAATGAGGTATAGTTTCTGCCCCCCCCCCCCCCCCGAAATAAAATATGCTCAACAGGTTTAGCATGGCCTCTACTGTACCCAAGCTACAAGCCTAGTGAGCTCATCTAATATTCTGCCTCATCAACTTTGTGCAACATTTTATTGCGAAACCAGGATTGAACCCAGTAACCGAAAATGTTGAAATTCCTTGATATCTTCAACCTTATTCATGTATTGCAGTGCATTTGGATTGCCAAACCGAAAACCTTGCAAACCTCTAAACAATTTAGTCAAATTTATGAATTTCCTGAACTCAGGGTTTGAACCCGTAACTGAAACGTTATGAAATGCAGTGATATGTTCAACTTTATTCATGTATTGCAGTGCATTTGGATTACCAAACAGAAAACCTTGCAAACCTCTAAACAATTTAGTCAAATCTAATGCATATCCTGAACTTAAGGTTTGAACACGTAACTAAAAAAGTTTGAAATAAGTTGATATTTTCAGCCGTTGTTCATCTGTATAGTAGTGCAATGTAGCCTGATTAAGCTAACCTACTAAACAACGTAACTGCCAGATTGAATGACGATATTGCACGGATGTCGGAAATAAACATTAGATATTTCCTGGTTTGGAATGAAAGTAAGTCACATCCACCTTAATTCAACACTACATTTTCGAAATGTCCACCTTGTGCTGCAATACAATGGCGAAGCCTTTGATCAAGATTTCTCCAAACTCTTTCAATTATATCCGGTGTAATTGTTTGACAGATGCCAACAATACATTCCCTTAGCTCCTGAACGGTCCCGGTTGATGTAGTGATGTACCTAGCCTGTTCCTCATGCTCCCTGATCCCAGACTCCAAGTGAAACGTGGCATCCTGAGCCCCCCTTCGTTTTTTGAAGCCGTACTGGGCGTGGTAAAAACCGCCAGACTCCTTAAGAAGTTTATTAAGCCTACCAACCAGAATCCGTTCATACAATTTTCTCCATAGGAAGAAGTCTGGAGGGGTTAGATCAGGACTTCTGGGCGGCCGTTCTACTGTTCCTCCCTTCCCAATCCACCTGCCACCAAAGGTCTGATCCAACCACTCCCGTACATTGCGTCCAAAGTGGGGAGGAGCGCCTTCGTGCTGATACCATACGGCATTAAGATGAGGAAGTGGCACTTCCTCCTCGATGGATGGTTGAATCTCGTCTTGGAGCAGTTGTAAATACCGACAGCATTTAGTGGTCCAGCATTAAAAAAATGGTCAAAGAAGGTGGCTAAAACGGAATTGTAATATTACACGTACGACCTGACAAGACGCAGTTTGCTACAACACATTTAAAAAACGTCCCCGTCAAGTGCAGGTGGAGTAATGCAAGTAATTCAAGGAATGCCATCCCTTGATTAGATTGAACAAAGGTTTTGTTTCATGTGCTAATAAAATTAGGCACCCCTTAGTATAGGCCTACATTTTATAGGCCTACATTCGTAGGCCTATTTTTCAGTACTTTATGGGTCACCCTGTATAATTCAATTAGATATCTGTATCTCCAAATGTTTTTTGATATCTTTAAAGAATTGCAGATATCTTAAAAAGAAATGCAGATATCTTCAATTAAATTAAAGATATCTGTAATTCTATAATAAAAGATGTAATGGCTTGCTATAGAACTGACACCCTTCTACTAGTGGAGAAAAATGTTGTAGGGGTTATTAGTACGTGTGTCAGTTCCCCCAGTGCCTACCCCACAGTTAAGGGACATGCCTGAAAATGTGTCGTGGTGCGAATCATGGGGTTGCGGGAATTCCAAATTAACCTTAACTGATGGAACAAGGTTAGTATAGTCGTGGTTCAGTTTTGGTGTTAGTTTAATGTTAAAATATGAGCGATCGTGTGCGACAAGGGCGACACTAACCTTGGCTTAGGGCCCTAAATGGAATGTCAACGGCATTAGGCTTACTTTGATAAATTTGGATTAGTTAGTTCCGGGCTATTTCATTCGTTGACTGCTAAACTAAATAGCTACGGGGTTGCAGTGCTGAACTTAGCAACAGGGTTGATCAGGTTTGAATTTAAGTTCGGGTATTGGGGAGATTGGGAAAAATTACAATTATGCGGCCGAAATTACCTTTTGATCAGGGTTAGCTGGAGTGCATAGGTGGAAAAAAGTTTAGGTTAATACCTAATTGTTAGGAGCACCAGGCAGAAGACCAAGTGAGCTCGAGCCTTTACAATTGATGTCAAGCATTATGTACAGACAATTCATAGCTATGTATTGTTACAACAATTGATCAAATAGGATTATTTCAACTAACAACGAGTATTTATTTTGGAGTGACAATGGCACATTACAATTTGACGTCTGTGGACTTCGGGCTTGGCTGATTTCACAAATGACGTCATCAGTGTAACCTTGTTGGTGTGGCATAATTTCAACGTTGAGATCCGGAATTAAACTCGCAACAATGTAACCAACACCAGAATAGGAAGACATACTTTGCTATCCCTATAAACCTTTTTCTAAAGCATCGCCTCAGGCACAGTAAGGGTGTTTCCTCTGTCGCCAACCCCCGTCCCCACCCTCTGTAGGGCACATTTGCTTATCCTCTAACAACCTGCGTCAATAGTGGTGGGGGTAATTTCAGACATTCTTCCGTTTAGACGTTCTTTAGTTTAGATACTCTTCAGTTTAGATTTACTACCACCCATTATTTTTAGTTTTAGACGTTTTTCAGTTAGATGTACTTTTGGGCTTTAGACGTAGTTCAGTTTAGACAAACATCAGGTATTTTAGACGCAATTCAGTTTAGATTTACTTCAGTCTGCCCGATACAATCACACCTGGATTGCTGCATAAATATCACAGAACAAGACCCAGACTGTTGCAGAAAATACCACAAAACTGCTACTGAATCACCCACAGAACTGCTGCAGAAATGCTGCAGAGTCACACCAGAAATGCACATAAAACAATCAGAATTCCCCCGAAACTACAGCAGAATTGCAGCAGGAAATGCTGCAGGATCACATCAGAAATTTTGGAGAAAATCACACAGAATCACCTCAACAGAATCACCTCCCTAACAGCAGGTACAGAAATGCTGCAGAATCACACCATAAATGCTGCAGAAAACACCCAGAATCCATCTAAAACTATTGCAGGAATCATCCAAGAGCTGCTGAAGAGTCACTATAGAAGGGCCGCAGAAATACACTAGTACCACATCTGAACAGCTGCTGAAATACCGCAAAACTGCTGCAGAAATAACACAGAACTACTGAGGTAATACCGAAGAACTGCTGCATAATTACCACAAAACTGCTGAAGAATCACTCCAGGACTGCTGCAGAAAACCCCCATTATTGCTGCAGAATTACCCCAAAATTGCTACAGAAATATCCCAGAACTGCTGCAGATTCACTCCAGGATTGCTGCAGAATTACCCAATAATTACCACAGAACTGATGCAGAATACTCCTCTAGATGTGCTACAGCAAATATCCCCTAACCTGATGCAGATCAGTCTTGTAGTATGTACGTGTGTGACTCGATATCAAGGACCGCTACTGCGGTCCGCTACTGCGGTCCTTAAGTAACTTCCATGTTAAGTGTCAAACTTTGAACTCTAATAGTTTCGCCCAAAATTGACATAGACCAACGAAATTCAGTGTTTGTGGTCATGTCGTAACTATTTCACTGAATTACAAATTTTGATGACAACAATCGAACCGTTCGGCGTCCACAGCATGGCCATTTCTTGTTGTTGATGTTCTTGTTGTTCTTATTATTGTTGTTGTTGGGACTCTTTTCTCTCACCTAGAGATCGAACCATGGAACCGATTTTCAAATTCTATAGCTTAAAACGTAGGTATGGACAAGGCCTAGGGCCTTTTGCAGGCTATTTTAATGTAACTACAATATTCTTGAGACGGAAACCCAAATGGGCTAGAACCTTTGCTCTCACCTAGAGATTGAACCAATGCACCGATTTTCAATTTGTATAGGTTAAAACGTAAGTATTAACACCGACCAGGGCCTTTTGCACACGATTATGATTAGTATTAAAAAACACTTAAGCATATAAAATACGAATGTAAGCCTTACAAAACATAAAGCCCTAAAGGAAAAGATATTAGAAAAAGACATGTAAGCCATCAGCGTCGCACTAATACGTGTAAAAGAAGCTCCAGCTTGTTTTTTGGGTC
>JAHWFP010190312.1:0-12098 GCA_023313725.1 Lithobius niger | reverse complement strand
ATGACGGGGGGGGGGGGGAAGAACCTTTGGTCGGGGCATAAAGTTACCAGTTTGAACAAAAAAATTGCCAATCCCCCCCCCTTCCCACTCCCATGGCCTTGCGCACATTGGCTTTCACTGTAGCTCCCTACGCTAACACTACGTTTTTCTTCGTGGAGCTAGCTTTGTGTTTGGGCTCATCGATTACACACTTGTTTCAGTATAGCCAACTCCTATGGTTTAGCTGATCGGTTCTCAAAAATTATGAGCGCCGTGTTTTGCACACGAAAATAAAGCCCCCGGGTGATCATTCGAGAAAATACCGTAGGCGAAAATACACAAAAAATGTGTTACACTAGCTTATATGACTGTATACACGTTTGTCTAGCAGTAAGTTACATCGCCAGCCTAGCTGATCTGAAACACCACTCTCATGCGACTGTGCTCCCGGACACATAATTGGGTAAGCAACGTACTATGCAAAGGTCTTTAATGAAGAACATAATGAGAAAGCTAAGTATTTTGAAACATGCCTCCTATGTGGAATTTTATTGTGCGTGCTGAAGGGGGTGTACAAATGTGTAATTTGCATCCCCCTCCCATTTCCAGGAAAATGTTTATTTACGCCGCTGGTTGTAGGTAGTCTAACAGTTCCTTCCTAAAGCACCGAACAGAGCGAACTACTGTTAGAGACAGTTTGGCTCCAAACTTGACGTCGCGCGTGCGTAGTGATGTTGCATCAGCCGTTCAGCACCTTCCTAAACTACAACACAACTCAACAGGCTCAGCAAAGTATTCGATACGTCATACCTTCACCGCAACCAGACTTGGCTAATGGATTTGACCAGGATTGGCTAATAGATGTGACCAGGCGAGAGCAATGCCAAATTGCGAACCATTTCAGGGAGGTGGTTTGCTGGGGTGGAGGTTTGAGCATGCGCGAGCTAACAGTTTTGACGAAACAGATTCATCGCTGACGATGTTGACATCAATCAAGCTGCATCAACACGGATATTACCAGGGAATGTGCCAAACTGTCACTAACAGTGATGCGTTTGGTTCGCTCTGTTTGGTCGTTTAGGAAGGTACCGTAATAATGCAGTTTGACTGTGGGGTAGTTGGTTGCCATCAGTGCATAGGATGAATGCTGCAGGGCTACAGATGAGGCAGCAGTTTAATGGGCTATCGAAGTAATGTTTGATTAGAATGGTGTATTACGTCAGGTTTAGCTACTTAATAAAATACGTAATAATATATAAACAAAGTTGTTCGTTTGTAAATAAAGACTTATCACTAGCAATCACATAACCGCTAAGTCCATCAAGCTCTCATTGGATTCGGGGGGGGGGGCATTGTTTACATGCGTGCCTAACCAGTGTTCAGAAAAAAAACTGCCGTTCGCTTTCCAAACCACAGAGGCACGTCACAAAATACGCGTAGGATGGCCTGCCGGCTAGCAATGCCACAACCGCTAAGCCGTTCCCTGTCCATTGAGCTTTCATCTGGTGGGGGTTGGGGTGGGGAGATTGTTTACACGCGTGTCTAAGCAGTGTTAAGAAGAAAAAAACGACGATCACTTTCCAAACGGTGAAAACAGATAGCGAGCGTCGTCTGCTCAAAACAAACAAGGATTGAATCTGCGAATTGAAAGTGGGAAAAAAATACTCCTGTTCACTTTCCAAACGGTGAGAACAGATAGCGAGCGTCGTCTGCTCAAAACAAACAAGGATTGAATCTGCGAATTGAAACTGAGAAAAAAATACTCCCGTTCACTTTCCAAACGGTGAGAGCAGGTGAGAGCAGAATGCGAGCGTCGTCTGCTCAAGGCAAACTGGGATTGAAGCTGCGTTCTTCGCTCACTATTAGTGGAGCGATGATCGCAGCTATCTTAGCTGGTTTGCATCTGCTACGTCAGCCTTCCCCCTAAAATGCGAATGTGTTCTGCTCTCTGATTGGTTAAAGCAATATCGCCTTCTGATTGGTTGGAAGTTGAGTGAGCTGGTTCGAAGAACGAAAATTGTGTTTCGTTGGAACTTACAAACCTGCTGTACGACACTGGCCACTTTATATCAAATGTAAGCAAACTAATCTGCGTAAATTTAAGCATATAAACCAAAGTCAAGCATGTAACTTAATTTCTAAAGCATAAACTGAAATAATCTACAGAATTGACAAGAAAATGTGATATTTTCGCTTAGGCTGGGGTTTACGTGTTATGGTGAAGTCCCATTCCAAAACGACAAGTGCCGGATTCTATGGCCGGGAGTTAGAGTTGTGTACTCCCCGTTTCATTTCCTCCTGGTAAAACCTATTTAAGCAAATGTTTGTTAATAAAGTTCACCTTTTCGTCGGCTGGACTTGATCAGCAAACATCTCCTGCCTTGGACTACTTTCTTCCGGGGGAATTTAGTTGGCGCAAATGTTAGGACTAATTTAGGCCTAGGTGAGGGAACAGGGGGATGACTTTAGGGTTAAGATTAGGCCTAAAAACCCTAGGCCTAATTTGCTGGGACTTAGAAATTAAGATGGTTTAGTTTAAGAGTGTCTTGTCTTTGGGGATCAATTATCACTAATCAATTGTCTTTGTTTTCAGCCTGCCATCTTGAGGTGCTGTCTGTGGATCCCAAAAATGAACCTAATTCCTCCTTATACTTTAAGTCGTTTTAAGGACAGGGGCCATAGCGTCTTCGCCGTATTAGCTAGCGAAGTTCAAGCTGCATAGTTTTAAGTCCCCATCCAACCCCCAACCGTTTACTTTGAGTTCAGTCTAGTGGCATGTCTCCCATTTTGCTATTTTCCGGACAGATGGGTCGAAGTCAAAAGTTTGCTTGGCATGTACTCGTATGCATGTGAGAGTAAGTGCTTCTCATTGCCTTCCATCAGGCTATTCTGTGTTTTCGTCGGAGCTTCTGTCACTCGGTCTGGCTGCTGATAGGGTCCTTGACCTTCGGGAAGCACTTTTTATCATGTTTAGTGATTTCATAAGTGCCCTGAAGTCTTTCGCGATGGACAATCTTTGGAACCCCTTAACACGGCGAAACCAGGCTCTGCTGATTTTCTCCTTGATCTCGGGACATGTTTGAAAAACTGGGAATGAGCATACTGCAATGAAAGGGGCCCTCTCTGATCCTCTCGGTTGGGCTCTGTGTCTTGTTCTCTCGGATGCCTTTACAGCTGTACGTCGGAGATTCTTCACTACTTGGTAAGACATGTGGGACAAACAAGATGGCAACAAGTTGTGGTGTAGTAATATCTCTGTCCGAGAATGACACTGCTTGTTGCTGCATTTGCCAGAAAGAGTTAGTGTTACCCCGTTTTCATACCGGTCACACCAACATTCCTCACTGCTACCTTTTCAGGGGGTTATCCTTCCTCTATGTCGTTGGTGTCACCAGCCACTCATGGCCCGCCACATTCTTGCTGATTGTTCTATCCTGATGGTGTTCATTGCCGTTTTCACCTTCCGTGAGACATAGCATGTCAATTGGGTGATGATTCTTCCTCCTGTCTGGGGTTTTTCAATTTTTGTAGGTGGTACAGGTATAGGAAAAGATCTAGACTTGGCATTTGGTTAACATCTCTGTAATGTGTGGCGCATTGACATCCAGGACTACTCTACTGTGACTAGACTGAGGTTGGGGCTAATGACTTAGAAATCGATCCACCGTTAAGCCCCAATCCTCTCATATTTAGTCTAGAAATGTAAAGCGAATGCATACTAGTAATCCATGCAGTTTCCAGGAGTGCTAGAGTAGTGGCTGCTGCATAGGCCTGAAGAAGTGTGTCATAATGTCCAACCTGATGTACCACTTCAGTTTCCAGAATAAAAATTAAGTATCTATGTTTGGATAGGCAGACTCCTTTATAATGCAGGGATGTCTGACTTGAATGCATTATGGAATGACTTTGTTTAGGATTCATGCATAATAATAATAAATGGGCATATATAAGTATGAAGATGAAAGCGTGCACAGAAGTCCTATATCTGAATAGCAAAACCTGTAACAAGGAGGTTGTAAAGTACTGAGTAAGAAAATTACATTGGTTGAAGAAGTTAAAAGTCAATATTAACATAACGTGGAAAGTAGGCGCATCTTGCTTATTCAAAGTCGAAAATCCATAAACGTCAGCCGTGTTATCAAATACTGAAGACTCAGAAACAAAGACATTGATAATGGTTTGTTCTCAATGACTTTATATCTTAACATTCATTGTAAAAGGCAAGGGTATAACATAAAAGATTGGCCCATGGTTTACCTTAAACTCATTTCGTGTACACAGCACTAGTCAAGCGTCATTAAAGCTTCAACAGCCCAACAATATACAACAAACATTGACAGTTTAATATATTATAAACCTTAAGCAACAAAATAAGAAAAATTGTTAAATTTGTTCCATGAGTTTTAATTTTTTTTATTATCATTTAGTTCCTCTGTATTTTAATTCTGTGAATTTTGGCCTGGATACTTCCCGTGTTTTTTTTAGATTTTTTAATACCTAGATTCGATTAAACCAAATCATTCAAAATTATTCAAAATCACAACATTGTTTAACGTCAGTGTAACAAAAACCATAAAAAAATTTAATTATGATTCCTAATTCAATCAAAAAAATTGATTAAATGAGGTGAAACTGAAACAAAAGCAAGAAATAAAAAAAACAAAAGAAGTTTATTGTATTGTACCGTTAACCCAAAAAGGCTGATAAATTTTGCCCACTAAAAGTACTTAAGAACAAAAATTGCTGTAACCAAGAGTTTCATCCCAATCACAGTCATGTTATTTTATATGGTTCTTAAATTTCAGTGAACTTGATCGACAATGAAACTGTGGCAGTGATTTGATTAAAAAAATTCGTTATATTTTTGCTATTTAATCATTATATTTACTTTGAACGCAAAGAATTTACCAACTTCTATCACACGTCACCATTTTATCTATAAATAAATTATCATATAATTAGGACAACTATTTACTTTTTCTTTGTTCGTCTTGTTTTTATTTCGTCCTCTGTAAATAAAAATTTGTTTTTATCAGAAATAATTGAAAATCTGGACGTTTATAAAACATGCCTCATTGTTGATAAATTTAAAATAAATTCAAATATAACACTTAACACATGTATTCAGTGTGACCAAAAAACTTCTACAACTAGAAAAGTTAAAAGTTTGAATTCTGTCAAATAATTTCGAACTTAAACAAATCTCTTATTTGAGAAAATAAGGTTTTAGGCGACGTATGCCAGAGCATTGAGAGCCTACAACTGCTTTATTAGAATATGCAATGCTTTCTCACAGCTAGAGGACGTTGGTGTGTAGGCATAGTTGTCTAGATGTAAAACAATCTATGATACTATTTTTAAATATATGTTGTCTTATCAATTCGTAATAAAGAGAAATAGAATTGTGACTAATAACATCGTTTTTCCTACTGGTTCTGAACTCCCTTTATTGAATGTATTGGTCAGTTAGCTAGAACAAAAACTATGCTCAAATCTCAGATAGTGTCTATCTGCATAACACCAAAACCATTACGCAAATACCAAATAGTGTGTATTTGAGAATTTACATTGTAAGATCATTCTGTAAATGCAGCATGTATTCTGGTACAATGTGATTATGCAGCCTTTACCGTAAGAAAATTTAAAACAAAAAGAACCTAAAACTAATTAAAATGCAAAATTCAACTAGTAAAGACTGAAGTAAAACTAGAGCAACGAATTTCAGTCTAAAAATGCATCATGGACTTTATTTTAATATTGTGTAGCCATTCAGACAAAATAACAATTACAGCCAGCCCGAAATGAAATCTGACATCAAATGACATTTTTCCGTCTGCATGGCTGCCCATTACTTCTGTGCATGCATAACAAGTATTTGAATCCAGAGAAGCCTAATTTGGTGTTATGGTTTCCACACTTTAAAACATAAAGCTGGAGAAACCTAGTGATCCCAGTTTATGTCGAAATGATCATACACTCAGGATTTGAAATTAATGCAATGTTTAATAAAAAAATAGATTTATTAATTTATGACTGGTATCACCCATCAAACCACAACAATGAAGCGCTGCTTCCACTAACATCCCCCCCAAACATTCGGTGATGCAAAATATAAAGAAACTCTTCTTTGTAATTCTCCACCATGGACCAGTCTGTGTTTGATTTTGGATACGGTTTTTAGGCCCGTTTCAATAGTATTCTTAATTAATTGTAACTCTTAAATTACTGTTTTACTGGTGTCTCATGATCTTGGGGACCCTATGCTACCGCATAATCAACAATAACGCATTTGCTACTGTGTTCCTTAAGTTGTGGTTACTGACCTTGGTTAATGCTTGTATTCTATCTTATAGATTATCAAGGACCCTTATGTAAGCCTCAGCACGGACTTTCGTGTTAAACATCAAACTTTGAACTCCTACAGTTTCGCCCAGAATTGACATAGACCAACAAAATTCAGTATTTGTTGTCGTAACATAACTATTCCACCACATTACAAATTTTAATGACAACAATCGAACTGTTGGGCGTCCACAGCATGTCCATTTCTTGTTGTTATTGTTCTTGTTGTTCTTGTTGTTGTGCCTCTTTGCTCTCATCTGGAGAGCGAACCACTGAACCGATTTTCAACTTCTATAGCTTAAAATGTAGGACTGGACAAGGCTTAGGGCCTTTCGCAGGCTATTTTAATGTAACTACAATATTCTTGGCACGGAAAGCCAAAAATGGGCTAAAACTTTTGCTCTCACCTAGAGATCGAACCAATGAACCGATTTCCAATTTGTATAGCTTAAAATGTAGGTATTAACACCGACCAGAGCCTTTTGAACACGATTTAGAATTGACAGCAGTATTCTCGTCGGCAGAGCAATTATTATTATTTTAGAGCACTGGGCAGAAATCATTAATGTTGTTGTTCAGACTCTTTGCCCTCACTTGGAGATCGAACCACTGAACCGATTTTCAAGTTCTATAGCTTACATGTAGGTATGGACAAGGCTTATAGCCTTTCGCAAGGTATTTTAATTTACCTACAATATTCTTGACACGGAAAACCAAATGGCCTAGAACTTTTGCTCTCATCTAGAGATCGAACCAATGAACCAATATTCAATTTGTATATCTTAAAATATAGGCATTAACACCTACCAGGGCCTTTTGAACACGATTTTGATTTGACTGCAGTATTCTTGCTCGTGGAGCAATCATTATTGTAGAGCACTGGGGAGGAATCATTAAGTGGGGTAACAAATTTTAGCAAATCGAGCTAAAACATGAAATTTGGTGGACAAGTCTTTCTTAACAGTAAAAATCGTACCAGCCATGGGCCCCACATGAAATATCCGGAAATGTCTTCAGGCCCCCCCCCTCCCAGTATACCCTCTGTACCCCTCCAGATCAAGCTAATAACATGAAATTTGGTGCACAAGTCATTCTTAGCAGCATAAAGCCAATCAGCCATGGAACCCTCAAGAAATACCCCCAAAGAGGCCCCAGAGCCCCCCTGTGCCCCCTCACTGAGCTTTGACCCACAATTTTTTTACAAACCGAGCTAAAAGCCTGAATTTTGGTGCACGTCATTCTTAGCAGTACACATCGAACCAGCCATGGACCCCCATGAAATGTCCCCAAGGCTATGACTCCCCCGAGGCTCTACTCCCCTATTCTCTGTAGCTTCACCAACAAATTATTGCAGATCGAGCTAAAAACATGAAATTTGGTATGCAAGTCATTCATATTAGTACAAATTGAATTAGCTATGAACCCCATCGAGATAATCTACAAGGCACTAAAATGGTCCCCCACCCGTGCCCCTTCCTTGAGGCCTGACCAGCAAATTATTGCAGATAGTCCTGTGAATGAAATTTGGTACACAAGTCATTGTTAGCAGTAGAAATCAAACTATATCTATGGAACTTCCACGAAATCCTCCAAGGCCCCTCAGTGTTTCCCCTATTCCCGCTCCATAAGGTTGATATCCAAAAAATTCTTGTTGATTGTACTGAAATCATGCATTTTGGTACACCAATCATTCCCAGCAGTAGAAATTGAAAAAGCCATGGATCTCATTAAATACCACCAAAACCTCCACAGCATCCCATCCTCTCCTGTGCGCCCCGAAGCATCTATGACCAACAAATTCTTGATGAACGTACTAAAAACATGCATTGTAGTAATAGAAAAGAAGTCGTACAACATATGGAAACCCATGAGATACACTCACCCCAAGTGCATCCTTGTGTCCTCTCCATGAGATTGATGATCAACAAATTTTAGTTCCATTTGTACTCCTAAGAATGACTTGTGTACCAATTCATGTTTTGCGCGATCAGCAAGAATTTCTTGGTCAATAACTTCATACAGGTGAGTGTGGTAGTTGGACAGAAAGGAGCCTTAGGGGATATCTCCAGAGATTCCATAGCTAGCTCGATTTATAAGCTAAGAATTGACTTGTGTGCCAAATTTCATGGGTTTTAGCTCAATGTTCATGATTAGCCCAAATTCTGGCTCGTAACAGCTGTACTACACCTGAAGATTGAACCAATAAACCGATGCTCAGGTTTTACAGCTTAAAACATAGGTATGAAGAAGGGCTATGGCCTTTTGAACACTATTTTACTGTGACTACAATTATTGTTGCTCTTTTTGTTGGAGAAATTTTGCTTTCACCTAGAAATCGAACCAAAGAACCGATTTTAAATTTTTATAGCTCCTAAAATTGAGTATTAAAAAGGCTTTCTTATAACAGTTCTTTTAAGGTGATTACATTACTCTTTTCTGTGTTATTCTTGCTGAAACAAGAAAAAAATAAAGGATATTAGTAATAAAATTGCTTAAGCATATAAAATACAGATGTAAGCCTTAAAAAACTTAAAGCCTAAAGGAACAGATATTAGAAAAAGATATGTAAGCCATGAGCGTCGCACTAATACATGTGAAAGAAACTTCAGCTTGTTTTTTGGGTCAATGGAGATTCTTTTACACGCATTAGTGCGACGCTAATGGCTTACATGTCTTTTTCTAATATCTGTTCCTTTAGGGCTTTAAGTTTTTTAAGGCTTACATCTGTTTGGTACGCATAAGCGATTTTTTAATACTAAAATAGCTATCGATGCACCATAAAGCCTTATTCACCCATGCTGTTGTCCCTGCTGTTACACAGGAGTTTTTCAACTTTGTACGTACCATTTGTTACCTTACTTTTATAAACTACGTTACCTAAAACGATCGTTCAAAAATTGTTTGATTACACAGGCTTTAATAAACTTTTCAGCATTAGTGTTTGAGGTCATTTTTGCTCCCACATCACCTTTATGCCACCCAGCACACCACCACTGCATGTGAAGATTTGTATAAACAGATGAAGTGGCTCCACTTCACCTGCCCCAACTACTCGCCCCACCCCAGCTAATTGTTTGCTATGTCTATTCTCCAAAACGTAGAATCGTACACACTGCATTTCAAACTGTATTGTATTGGTGCAGTGGGGAGTGGGTCAATCCCAATGAGGGTAAGTGTTGGAGGGATTATCTGATAAACAGACCATTCCTCCGGGCATAGAAGTTTTCAATTACCAAATTACCTTATGGGACACTATGAAATGGTAGTTAAACACAGAACTACTTGTATTAAAATGTTTATTATTGATATTAGGATGACTATCAGTATTCTGAATTAAACATGCCTTGGCACCTTCTCTTCGTAGTCTATAATAATTGTTAGACCATTGTTAACTTGTTTATATTTACGTATAGTTTTTATATTTTATTAAAATTCGTGTATTTAAATTTTGTTTTCATGTCTGTACTTTATGTTTGCTCATCATAATGGATGACTAATTACAGGGCATGGACATCTGTTGCGTTAAGGGTACTGCCTGTATCTCTTTCTCTGGTAAGCCTTGCATAACGAACTTTAACAGATCATAAACATGGTTACTGACAGAAGTGAAGCTTGGATGCTTCGTCAGTCAGTAAGCAGATTAACCTAGAATCAAAACTAGTTTCAAACCTAGTGATGGGTGGGAATTTACCCCTTCCCACAGGTCAACTGACTCATGGTTTTCTACAGTTATAATGGGTTTTGTTGACAATTTACTCATTTCCCACTTAATACTCTGTTCGATGCAATATGTGATTTAATCCAGCAGCTTGGAAATGAGACAGTGAATTTTCATCATTAGCCGAGCGTTGTTTATGTACACTTATTTTTGGATACATTTTAAATTGATGTAAAAAACGTGAATCTGTCAACATTCTGGGGATTGACATAACACCGATACAACTGTAGATATAGGAGATCCTTAAAAATTCTTAAAAAGGAAAGTATTGTTGTGAGTGTAATTGCCGCTGTCCTTATTTAAATCTTTGTTGTGTCACTAGCTTACCTGTGAAGATATTGACCTGGCAGTACACATGTTGTATGCATACATGGGTTAAGGAGCAGCAAACAATTTACTGGAGGAAGGGGAGAAGGGAATAGCTGCAACTTTATTAATTTAGTGAATTCTTGCTAATGATAGCTAGACATTTCCCGATTGAGAGAAAGCGAAATTTGTGCATGGGTAATGGTGCTGCTTTAAAGAACGTTAAGCTCTATTGTAAAATGTAAAAAGTGATGAAACTAACCCTTGATGTGAGAAGATGCAGTGTTCGAAGAAACTGTACAAAATTATATCTGCCACTCTATGATGCAATGTAGATCGGTGGTTAGTACTTTTGGTAAAATGGCACTTACCCAATTTGCCTCGGACTGTTATATTATGACAAGTTAGTAGGAGAATATTTTACATGTTTCGTAGAAATTGTTGCAAACTGCAAATTGTGTTGTTTCATTTTTTAAAATTTTTCCTTGAAACAGATCCAACTAAAGTTCAAATATTTTGTTGTTCCCATGTTAACTGTACTGCAAAACTGAGCTGATCAAGATCATTTTTATATGCCAACCTTTCTTCGATTTAGTTCATTCTACTATCAATAGCATCGTTAAGTGATGAAATTACGTTGATTGGTTGATTGATTGATTATTTGATGATTGATTAACCATGCTGTGATTAACCTTGATTAACCCTTTCGATCTATCGTCCCACAAAATAAAACGAATCAAAACGAAAAAAAAAACCAATATTAAACGATCTCCAAGACTATAAAACTAGAACACTGCAGCTACAGTAAAACAATATGACATCACACAAAACCACAACAACATTCTTTTACCAACAACACAAGAGGCTATTCAATTAAATTTCATTCAACTTATGGAACACATGGTTGGTGCATATTAATTCTGGATATTTTCCTTGAAATACTAACATATTACCTTCTTAAGAGATAAACATATTATGACGAACAATTTTGCAGCGATTTTTCTCTTAACTGAGGTTTAAACAGTTGCGTCACAGAAGTAAAAATACGCCTAATAGAACCCGAATTTTCCATTTTTTCGCACTATTCTCGTGCAAAATTGTAGGCAAACAAACACGCACTACATAGCTTTATGACAATGTGGTCGCATTATTTGTCACTTGTGTAGGACGTCGATCTGTTGATACTTTCTTACAGTTGGTGGAATACCTGGTTGTTAACACAGCATTATAAAAATATCCTAACCGCAGCTTAATTGTCAATATTTGAGTATAATTGTGCAGTGACCAATTTAAAGTTAACTTATTAATAACATCATGCATCACACCAAAAAATGCCCCTGGTGAATTTAATTTAAATATTGTGGTAAAGTAATTTTAATGTAGAAAGGAGGGATAACAAAACAATATGACGTAAAAATGGTCTGACTCATTGAGAAGAGATTTCGCAAGAGATTAAATGCAAGAAAGAACATATTATTGAAAAATGACAGAATTAAGCACATTTTCATCAGTTAAAATATTATAGTCGAAATGCAATATCAGTAGGCTAACTCATTCTACTGATATGTAATGAAATAATGTTGCTAAAATTTACCATCAGAATAGTCTCCTATGAGCTGTGGATTTTCATCTGGGTATGACGGATACTGATCTGGAGGCATAGGGTAGTCTTCAGGTGGTTGAAGTAGTTCCAAAGCATTAACTGAATTAAGCTCATAGAAATTTAATCTTATACTTCCAGCACCACCTCCAC
>JAHWFP010190311.1:33788-65858 GCA_023313725.1 Lithobius niger | reverse complement strand
CCCCCCCCCCCAGGGTACTTGATATATGGATATTTTGTAAAAGCTATGTATATCAAGGTACCCTGCCATATATTAAGGTATATCAAGGTACCCTGCCCTATGTATAGATATTGGATATTTTGTAAAAGCTATATGTGCGCTGTAATCCACGTATAGCTTTTACAAAATATCCATATATCAAGGTAAAAGCTATAAGCCATATATCGAGGTACCCTGCCATATATCAAGTACCCTGCCCTATGTACGGATATTTCGTAAAAGCTGTATGGTCAAGGTAAAAGCCATATATCGAGATACCCTGCCCTACGTATGGATATTTTGTAAAAGCTACATGTGCGCTGTAATCCACATATAGCTTTTACAAAATATCCTTATATCAAGGTAAAAGCTATAAGCCATATATCGAGGTACCCTACCATATATCAAGTACCCTGCCCTATGTACGGATATTTCGTAAAAGCTGTATGGTCAAGGTAAAAGCCATACATCGAGATACCCTGCCCTATGTATGGATATTTCGTAAAAGCTGTATGGTCAAGGTAAAAGCCATACATCGAGATACCCTGCCCTATGTATGGATATTTCGTAAAAGCTACATGTGCGCTGTAATCCACATATAGCTTTTACAAAATATCCATATATCAAGGTAAAAGCTATAAGCCATATATCAAGGTACCCTGCTATATATCAAGTACCCTGCCCTACGTATGGATATTTCGTAAAAGCTACATGTGCGCTGTAATCCACATATAGCTTTTACAAAATATCCATATATCAAGGTAAAAGCTATATGGTCAAGGTAAAAGCTATAAGCCATATATCGAGGTACCCTGCCATATATCAAGTACCCTGCCCTATGTATGGATATTTCGTAAAAGCTACATGTGCGCTGTAATCCACATATAGCTTTTACAAAACATCCATATATATCAAGGTAAAAGCTATAAGCCATATATCAAGGTAAAAGCTATAAGCCATATATCAAGGTACCCTGTCATATATCAAGTACCCTGCCCTATGTATGGATATTTCATAAAAGCTATAAGCCATATATCAAGGTACCCTGCCATATATCAAGTACTCTGCCCTATGTACGGATATTTCGTAAAAGCTGTATGGTCAAGGTAAAAGCCATATATCGAGATACCCTGCCCTATGTATGGATATTTCGTAAAAGCTACATGTGAGCACTATCCACATATAGCTTTTACAAAATATCCATATATCAAGGTAAAGGCTATAAGCCAAATATCAAGGTACCCTGCTATATATCAAGTACCCTGCCCTACGTATGGATATTTCGTAAAAGCTATGTGTATCAAGTAACCCTGCCATATATCAAGTACCCTGCCCTATGTATGGATATTTCGTAAAAGCTATGTATATCAAGGTACCCTGCCATATATTAAGGTATATCAAGGTACCCTGCCCTATGTATGGATATTTCGTAAAAGCTGTATGTGCGCTGTAATCCACATATAGCTTTTACAAAATATCCTTATATCAAGGTAAAAGCTATATGGTCAAGGTAAAAGCTATAAGCCATATATCAAGGTACCCTGCCTATCACGTACCCTGCCCCATATAGCTTTTACAAAATATCCATATATCAAGGAAAAAGCTAGATGGTCAAGGTAAAAGCTATAAGCCATATATCAAGGTACCCTGCCCCATGTATGGATATTTCGTAAAAGCTGTATGTGCGCTGTAATCCACATATAGCTTTTACAAAATATCCATATACCAAGGTACCCTACCATATATTAAGGTATATCAAGCAACCTGCCCTATGTATGGATATTTCGTAAAAGCTATATGTGCGCTGTAATCCACATATAGCTTTTACAAAATATCCATATATCAAGGTACTCTGCCCTATGTATGTATGTGCGCTGTGACGTATAGCCACGTATAGTTTTTATAAAATATCCATATATCAAGTACCCTGGGGGGGGGGGGGGTTTTTGGAAGGGGGGAAAAAAATAATGAGGGGAATAGAACAGAAGGAAGACAAGGAAGCCGTTTGTAGACCCCTAATGAGATGTGAAGGTTGCCTCGAATTTCCACAAAGCAGCCTGGAGGAGAGTTCAACCATGTGAACGTTATTGTATTTATGTGCGCTGTGATGAAATTTATATGTGCGCTGTAATCCACGTATAGCTTTTATAAAATATCCATATATCAAGTACCCTGGGGGGGGGGGGGTTGTGGCATAAGTGGAGAAGAATTGAATGGACGGTAATAGAACAGAAGGAGGACAAGGAAGCCGTTTGTAGACCCCTAATGAGATGTGAAGGTTGTCTCGAATTTCCACAAAGCAACCTGGAGGAGAGTTCAACCATGTGAACGTTATTGTATTTATGTGCGCTGTGATGAAATTTATATGTGCGCTGTAATCCACGTATAGCTTTTATAAAATATCCATATATCAAGTACCCTGGGGGGGGGGGTTGTGGCATAAGTGGAGAAGAATTGAATGGACGGTAATAGAACAGAAGGAAGACAAGGAAGCCGTTTGTAGACCCCTAATGAGATGTGAAGGTTGTCTCGCATTTCCACAAAGCAGCCTGGAGGAGAGTTCAACCATGTGAACGTTATTGTACGCAGCCCAGGAATTGGAGAAGGCACGGGTCTCCTCGGCAGTAATCCTTGTATTTTCTAAAGTTTCAGATTTATTGTGTTCATATACGAAGCTGATGACAGATTGAATCAAGGATGCCAGCATGGCAGGAAGTTGTCCAGGGAGTCCCAGAACTGCTGGGGTGGAAAAGGTCAGTTCGTCCATTTCGCCATGCAAGATCTTTGTAGCATCCAGGTGGAATTGTAAGGTCCTCACTGAACACTGCAGTCTTTTATCTTTATCTCGGGCAAGTCGTCCCAGAGCACAGATGGTGAAGTTTGTCGAAGCCTCTGTTAAATCCTGAGATTTTGCTCAAAAAGAATCGCTTGGAATACTAACCCTGTTGAAGTCCAGAGTGAAGCAGATATGTGCTTCATCTAGGTTCAAGAGTTGGATTTCACTGCATCTCTTCCCAGAAGACATTTCTAGAAAAAAGATGGTTTTTCTGGTCAGAAGCCCTAATGATGCTCATCCCAAGAGTGCGTAGGGCTCTGGAAGACTACAGGAAAAGTCCCTTGTGGAAAAGGCTTTCAGTTGACCAGCCTATCCACTCCAAAAGCTTTCATTAGACTTGTATTTTAGAAATCTTCTGTTAAAGATGTGTGTCCAGCCACTAAGAGGATAGAACCGATGGCCGAACAGTAAACTTTAATGCCGAACATGCTAGCTCCTGAAGAAAACAAGAGGTAGAGAAAATCGGGGAGTTCCACTGTAGTTGGAGCCAAGGAATTAGTCTAGTTCCCACAGCACCAACAATGTCATAGAAACCGATTACTTTCATAAATCTTGCAAATGCTTCCTCGGAGGCAGCAGCCTGACGATGCAGTTGGTAACTGGCTCCAAAAAGCCACCATCTTGGAGTAGCTTGATGGTAAGAGCCAAGCATGAATTTTCAAGAGCGTTGTGGAATCGTGAGGAATCTGGCCTTCTGGTTTTTCTCCAAATGGCAGTTTTTTGGGGGAAGTCCGTTATAATTTCCAGGAGAGGAACGAACCATGGTTAGTATGGCCAATCCTCAGCTACCAATATGAACAATCCTTTCAGCTCCACAATCTTCAACAGATCTAGGCACACGCTAGTGTGTCATGCCAAGTTAGGCAACAATCATCACAACAAACATCACATTAATTCAATTGTCGAGGTTGTAAACCATTGTAGCGCGGTGCCATAACATCAGTGTCTTATATCTTGAAGCATAGTTGAGTCCATTTCAGGTACTTGGGGAAAATAATAATGCGTTACAAAAGCTTAAATTGTGTTGAAATCAAGAGCAATGACCCACCTGACAAAAATTAACTTGTGTAGGAATGCCAGCTAAGCTGCTTTCAATGCAAAATGCGACCCTCAATAACGTTGAAAGTGTGTAACTAGCTAGCTAATTCTAGTCCGCTCATCCCCATGTTAATTCCCATAGGATGATTATTCATCGATACCGAGATAACGGGAAGGCTTCCAGCTATGAAATTGGACGAATGACTGCAGTACAATACGAACTACGTACCTTTTATGGTTTGAAGCCTAAGGGTGTAACGAGGATGGCGTGGGATGGCGCGTAAGTACGAAAATATTGTTATAACCATTGTTAGTATTGTTGGCATCGTCTCTCATTGAACAGCCAAACTTCGAACAATGACAACGTGTATACTGACATGAGTGCCTAGACACACGCTAGTGTAACACGATAAATGTAAACAACATTGCCAAAGAAATTGTATTCACGTCCAATTCACGAAAAATAAACCAACTCTAAAAACAAAGCAAAATAAACAAAGCCAAAAACTGGTGAAGAGGCAACCAAGTTGAGAGTGGTTCGGCCCTTCAAAGGAGTGATATTAACACACGAAAACTAACGAAATAAAACAAATTACAACAAAATTAAAATCAAACCAAAAACCTATAAAAATGTGACCAAGTTGAGAATGGTTCGGCCTATAGGCAAAAGGTAGTAGCAAATTGTTGAAAACCAATTTCTTGTTGACGTGCAACTTTATTATACAACTGCACGGTAGTGGAGTTGAGTCTAATACACAATTTAAAAAAAGGACTGATATCAATCAAAAACCAAAACTGGTAAAAGGGTCCGCCAAGTTCCGAATGGTTCGGCCCCTTCAAAGGAGTGATATCAACACACCAAAGCATTCACCACTTAATCGCACCGAATAATACTTTGGACGTTAAATGAACACTTGAACATTGCTACCGAAAGTAGCAATGTTCTAGTTTTAATTTAACTTCGAATTATTAAGCAATGCGATTAACTTGGCGAATGTTTTGGTGTGTTGATATCACTCCTTTGAAGGGCCGAACCATTCGGAACTTGGTGGCTCCTTTTACCAGTTTTGGTTTTTTATACTTAAGTGATGCAAGAATATAAGGAGAGCAGTAGTAAACCTTGAAGAAGTAAACCTTCGTATCCAGGATGTAATTTGAGCGTCCATTGCTCAGGCTTGTGGGTCTGGGAAGGAACTCGTGCAGTTTGGTAACCTGTGATTGTTCTTGGTTGCATAACAGAACTGTAACGGGGGTCAACCAGAGATCAAAGAATGTCTGGCAACAGGATTGATACAGAGTTCATTCTGTGGTAGGTATCTTCCCTTTTTGAAACAATTTGTATGCAGGAACATTCCGGTTACCCAGAATATGCTGAGAAGAAATCCTGATATCCATCTTTACTGCCAACGCGAAGATCATGACTACATAAGCATGGTAGGACTTCAAGTTTTGTCCTCCCTGCCTCAAACATGCGTCAGCAGAGGTGTCGTCGCTATGGTTTTGCACATTCTTTCCTCTTAAGGGGTTAAGAGCAAGGAAGCATCACAAAGTTCCAAGACGTTGTTATCGTTCACAGTTTCCTTCCTGTCCCATGAACCAAAAGTCAGATGAAGGATGGGGGACAAGTTACCCCGTCCTAGATTTGAAGCATCTCTTATTTGCGCTGAGAATCTCTGAAGGAGCTCCGTTTCGTACGAGACCCTCCGATGTAGTATTTATAGGGTCGTACCACCACATCAGCTCTTTTGAGGGAAAATTCAACGTCTTCCACAGTCTAGTTTAATATAGTTTTGGACCTGCTTTCCAGTGGATCTTCTGAACGAATTCTCCATTTCCTGTATTTGGTGCTGAAGGATGCCAATGGCTGGGAAGTTTCCTCATGGTGAAATTCAGACTTGTTATTAAGCCCAGGATGCCCTCAACGATTGCGAATATTTTTTGTGGAGGTGTGCAGATGGTGAAATCCTCTACATTGAGCAGATCAACCAGGAACTAGAATGACTTCATCGGGAGAATATGTGGGTACTAATTCCTCGTTTGACGGAAAATTGTAGCTCTGCCACACAAGAAAATCAAAAGCTGCCCAACAGTTCATTCATTAAGCATTTAAGTGGCACTATCACAGTCTAAAGTGCGAACGAAAATACCATGGCGCCATCTAGCGGCAGACATATTGTTAACCTTTATACCTTACTTCCAGGTTCACGAGGTCGAACCAAATTTTCACTCAATAATTAAGGAGGTCGTGGCTTGTTTGTTTCATTAAACGAAATGCCGTTGTGCATTCCTTCGCTTGGTGCAAGCAAGTGCTAGATAGTACTAGATGTTACCAGAATCTGCCTACTTTCAGTCGGTGATTGTGCCACTTTAAATACAGTGCAATGTGCAATTTTGTACTGCAACTAGAATTTATGGTACTAGGCAGCTGATGGACTTAGTTCCCTATCCTTGCTCCTCTTCTCAGTTTTATCTCATCCATGAACGCAGAGCTGTTCGAGCATGCATTTGCACATCAATAGCAACGGATTTGAGGAGGTGGCTGAACGTGATTCGACTGGCTCCTCCAGGTATTCAAGTTTGTAATAATGGCAAACCAAGCTCGCATTTGTTTGTTGGAAATGGTTTTTTACAAACCAAGTATAAACCTGAGCTATTCGGAGAATTTCACTGTGACAGGAATAATGCCCGCCAGAAGCAACATAAATGGGTAGATCAGACCTTCTTCCCCTCCTCCAAATGTCCCACCATGGACGCACCACTTCAAACTGTTTCTCCCGTAACACAATAATGTAAAAGGCATTAACAAACTCACATTTTGAAGCTTCGTGAGATCTCAAGCACCTCCAACTTCACATCAATGTACGTTGACCAATCCCCATTACCATTGCGTCAGTTCAAATGTCACCTGCGATACAAGCCTGTATGACGTTGAACAGGTGATACATTTGATAGAAATATGTGCTACCTTTGTACCAAGAAAAACCTGGTGACGGTGTCCATTTTCCACGCAAACACTTTACACTGGGCATACTACAGTTTCGTCGAGGATTGCAACAGGACACACATATTTCACAACAAAACTAATGTTGCACAACAAACTCAAAACGAATTTATATTTCGCCCGAAAACTTTAAGTAACCACCCAGAGAGTCGTGCATTATTAAATTTCAGAGGGAAATGACTAAAAATCATAACTACTGTAAAGTTGCCATCTCTTGCTTGCTGGTTTGTTCGTAATTACCTAATGACTGTAATTAGGGCAAATTACGGCCTTCTATTCGAACATTTGAAGGATACAATTGCAAGGGATGGAACACGGGACTTTTGCGACTTTCACTTCCGTGCAGGACACGTGCGCTCCGTTTGTGAAAGTGTTTCCGATATTTTGGCGCGAACCAGCCCTTAAATGAAGAAGGTTTGGCGGCAAAAAGAATCATTCCCAACAAGCACGCAACAAGGACAGAACTCTTTGCACGAACTGTCTTGTTGGACAATTTCTTGTTCATGTGCGGATTGTTAAAATGTTAATTTTTGTAAATTGCGTAATATCAAAGGATGAAGTTAAGAAGTTTTGCATTTAACAATTCTGCAGTGAACCCTTGAAATTACACTATGGTAAGTAGGAATTGCAAACTATCATTTTGTACTTTTCAAAATGGTCACAAACGTATGATAGTGTGAAGCACTTCCCTGGCCCCATCATATTTGGTAATGCAAGTGAAACGCGCAAGTATTTCCAAAGATTAAATCGCCACATAAAATGGGATCCACGCTGCTGCGTCACACATAGCAGTATAGTTTATAACTCACTGCTGCTAGTCGAGTTGCCATCCCCTCCTACCACTAGGCATACCTAGACATGCTCAAGAATGTAAGCTATAAATATATGGATTATGTGTAGACATGCTTTTGGCTTTATATTTGACTCACTGGTAATCCTGGGCTGTGTCTATCATACGGTAGTTACACTTAAGTGCAAATTCAACTGTTTTTTCACACTGTCCTCCTGATTCCGACTGGTAAGTACCGATGCCAAACCACGGCATGTAGTTGCCATCATTCAACTTCAACTTTGATGATAATCCTGTGGCGACGTCAACTGCCATACTTGTAAAATTTCGGCTTCAAAAAAGGAAGAAGAAACAAATTGATTGTCACCATTCAAGGAAAAAGTTATTTGAACCTTATAATTCCACCATGGCATAACAGAATAATACTTGGTTCATTAAAAAAAAAAGTATCTGCTTTCAGTATCAATTTCTACTTTCTTACTTCTGTTTACTTAATTATTAACTTTTGTTTAAGGTAGTGATCATAGGCAAGGTTAGTCTCGTCTACCTCAACCTATCTCACCCTTGTTATACATCAATCATCATGTTGTGTTCATGTTGTGTAAGGATGGATAAATATGGAAAAAAAAACATTCAACACATTGGTTAGTTGCACACCTTTTTTTAAGGGAATGCAGCAAGAATTTAGGCCTGAAATGATGCTGCGACGTGACATTCAATGCTCTAACAACAAAATTTCCGGCGAAGCTACGAAAGGAAGATTTTCTGTTTGAAAGAATTTTCTGTGTTAAATTCTTTTTAACACACCGGCTGACAATTCAGCTAGCATAATTCCCGCACAAGAATAATTATTTGTACCGGCAAATGTAATGTAAAAACTACAAATGTGCGCTTATATTGGTATTGCCTTAATAATACGATACTTGAACGTTTTGAAAGAATTGTAGTAATAGTATTTCCTTTTAACCGAGCAAGGATATCATTAGAGTTATTTTCACAATTAACCAAAAAATAAGTTTTATGGGAAATAGGTTATGTAATATTTTCCTTTAAAATTTGTAATGAGACATCAATTAATAACAATGTCACTGTTATTTGGCGTAAAAACAAATTTGAAGGTTCATTGGCAAAAATAGGTGAAATTCTTATTTTTTATAAGATTATTTTGCGAAAATAAAAGTTTTGCGGATAGAGGAATGGACACATCGATAAAGGCGTTATGGTAGTGATCTGGGGATGGATTGGGTTGCCAGTTCGAATCTGGGTCACACCAATCCGCCGAAGCTTAAGTGCAAAAATGTAGTAAGTACTATACAGCAGTGACAATAACGTCATATTATTATATATAACTCTATGCTAAAGCCAGTAACTGGGTTAACTGCAAGGGATCCAATGCTGTTAGAGCGGTGTTCTTAGGCCTAAAACGCGTGATTTTTATCGATTTGTTGGCAGTTGCTTAATTTTTAGGAAGTGGAATCTTTTCTTTTCCGATTACAATCTCGCAACCCAAGGGACTGGAGAAAGCAACCCTTTTTTAGGCTTAAGAAATCCGCTCTAAAAGCACTGTCTCGTCTATTAGTGACGTTGTTTGCCCCTCCATTTTAACCTAGAGCCCCTTGTAGCTATCTCTCCAGATGCCAGCCTCATAGCCAACATGGCATAATTGTTGCTGCTCTATACTACGTTATTTCTAGTGAACATTTATTTAATCCTTTGTGAAGGTTTTGTGTTAATGCCAAAATTGTTTATTTTTTATTATTTCAGTTGGAGTTGATACTTGTATATAGACTATAGGGGTGAATACGTCGAAAATTGCCTTCATTGTTTTTCCAAAATTTTTGTTAACGTCGGATCATGAGGTGGGAGGACCCCCCCCCCCCCAACCCCCCTCATTTTCCATTTGGTGCGCCACTGGTGAGCCATTATTTACAAAATATTGAGATTGAGGAAAGACTACCTATTAACCTATTAACCACAAAAAAAATTCGTAATTCTAAAACAAATCAAAGTTTTGTTTTTGGTTAATCAAATTTTTTTCGCCTAATATAAGTCCTCCTTTAGATATGCTGACTGAACAATATAAAATTACACCTACAACTTTTAAAATACTTTAAAAACAAATACATAAATCACGTAAACAAACTGTGAAAATTACAACCATAACCTCGGAATAATTAAACTTTACATATTACTTGAACCCCTCTTTTATCTTCAAGGCTAAGGCCAGTAGCTTCAATGTAGTTTTTTTCAATGTTTCACGTTCAACGCGAAATAACCTTTCACATACATTTTCCTAAGTAAACGTTGCAAAACAAGCAATTAGCTGAACGAGAAATCTTATCAAAATACGAAGAAGCCCATGCACATTCAGGCTTAATTCCTACGCAACGTACTGTATCGCCAATTACTACTTGTTTACACAATACGTGTCCAACATGTCACTTTACCCACCTGAATTCTAAAAGTCGTCTGCTTTGTTGAAGAAGCATTGCGCTGCAATCGGCATCCGTGTCGGCAATTTCCAACACGACCGTCTTCAGCTTGTGGCGCCACCTTCTTACAGGAACTTTAGAAAAAGGAGTCGAATTGACAGAATAACAGAAGCTCATGGCAGAAGGATTATGTAGATTTAAGGGGGTGAATTAGTGAAGTGGAGCGAGTAGTACACGTGGTAACTGAAATATTGTGCATACTGTGTTTGGAATATGCTACTTTGCATGTGGGTACCTTAGGCCAATACAATGTTTTTTTTTTCAGAGGGGGAGCTACCTCAATTTCCATGTACAACACCAAAATGCCCCCCCCCCCCCCTCCAAAACGCTTTTTTTTTTTGATGTAACTCCTTAACCGTCAACAAGTCAAAAGCATAATGTGAAGCAAAAACGTTCAGCACACAATTCTGGACGGGAAAAGTTATATATATTTTTCCGTAAAAGTAACGCTTGAAACCCAAAATCGTATTCAAAGGACATCACCCTTAATTGGCATGAACACTCCTGTTTTTCAATCGGTTGTGCAAAGTTCAGAGTGCTATTGCGATCCCTCTAACAGCTCGATAGGAACATGCTTAGGATTTTCCGAAAGGTGGAGATCTATTCTTTCCATCAATCCTAACCAAATTTATTTAATTTAGATAGGGACCGTGCTATGCCCATTTAAAGACGAAGAGATAATGGCGTAGCTGCAAAATCGTATATTGATTTTCGAATTCAAAATGCTCTTACGAGCCCTCTAATACACCGAAATGGACATGCTTAGGATATTCTGAAAGCAGGGGATCTATTTTTTCCATCAATCCTAACCAAAATTATTTAACTTAGATAGGGACCGCTCTATGCTCATTCGAAGGTAAAGAGATAATGGAGAAGCGGCAACATCGTATGTTGATTTTCGAATTTACAGTGCTATTGCGAGCTCTCTAATAGCATGCTTCGAGTATTCTGAATGGCATGGATATATTCTTTCCATTAATCCTAACCGAAATTGTTTAGCTTACATAGGGACCGTCCTATACCATTTAAAGGCGTAGTGGCGAAAGCGTATGGTGATTGTCGAATTCAAAGTGGTTTTGCGAGCCCTCTAATGGCCCGAAATGGACAAGCTAAAAATATTTAGAAAGATGGAAATCTATTCTTTCCACCAATCCTAACCGAAATTGTTTAGCTTAGAGACCGTTCTACGCACGTTTAAGGGCGTAGTGGCTAGTTTCAATTTCTAAGTGCCATTGTAATGCTCATATTGTATTTGTACCTATAAGCTAAACAATTTCTGTTAGGATTGATGGAAAGAATAGATCCCCACCTTTCTGAATATTTTTAGCGTGTCCATTTCGGGCTATTAGAGGGCTCGCAAGACCACTTTGAATTCGAAAATCACCATACGCTTTCGCCACTGCACCATTATCTCGTCACCTTTAAATTAGCATAGAACGGTCTCTGTATAAGTTATACAATTTCGGTTAGGATTGATGGAAAGAATAGATCCCCTGCTTTCAGAATATCCTAAGCATGTCCATTTGGGAGTATTAGAGAGCTCGTAAGAGCACTTTAAATTCGAAAATCAACATACAATTTTGCAGCTACGCCATTGTCTATTTGCCTTTAAATGGGCGTAGCACGGTCCCTAACTAAATTAAATTATTTCGGTTAGGATTGATAGAGAGAATAGACCTCCACCTTTCAGAAAATTCTAGGCATGTTCATTTCGGACTATTAGAGTGCTCGCAATAGCACTTTGAACTTTGAACAACCAATTTAAAAAAGGAGTGTTCAAGCGAATTAAGGGTCATGTCCTTTAAATACGATTTTGGGATTCAAGCGTTACTTTTACATAAAAATGTGTGTCACGTTTCCTGTTCAGAATTGTGTGCTGAACGTTTTGTTTCACATTATGCTTTTGATTTGTTGAAGCTTAAGGAGTTACAGCAAAAAAAAAGTTTTTTTTGGGGGGGGGGGGTGTGCGCCATTTTGGTGTTTTACATGGACATTGAGGTGGCTCCCCCTCTGAAAAACTTTGTATTGGCCTAAGGTACTCACATACAAAGTGGCATATTCCAATCAAAGTATGCACAAATATTTGAAATATTGGGGTGTACCACACGTACTATAGTATGTTCCACATTATGCTTTCAGAAAACTGACTGGATTTCGACTCGTTTCCTTCCACTAAGAGTGCAAAAACATGTTGATTTCACATTTGTACACTCAGCAAAGTTACTATTAGAGTTTACGAATGGGATGTTTACGGATTTTTTGCACTCGTAGTGGAAGAAAATGTGGCGTCATACAGTCAGTTTTCTGAAAGCATAATGTGGAACAAAGTATAGAGGGCAGTGAACCATGTAGTGAACACACGAGTAGGGGGAGAAGAAGTGAAGAAGGATCGAGTGAGATGGAAAAGTGGATACAAGGGAGGAGGGTGGAAATAGAAGAGGAGTGAAGGAAATGGGGAGAGGCGTAGAAAAGGAAAGGGAAGTGGGAGGGTGGGAAGTGCTCAGCTCCACCAACAATAAATTTAACAAAAAAATGTAAAGGTACTACATACCTCCCAACGCCATTTTTCTCAATCCTCCACATCAAGTACGGCCCAAAAGGTCTATTTACTTCCCGTTAGTCAATCCCTTGCTAAAAATCCGTTTCAAAATGTGGCGTCTAGGAGGAGGGGAAGGGATAGGAAGGGGGTGATGTGGGTGAGAGAGAAGGGGAAGAGGAAGGGAGGGGAAGAAGCCAGTAGATAGTTGTACGAAGAGGGGGAAGGGGGAGGTGAAATGGAGAGAAGTGAAGGGGGAGGAGACGATTTAACACAAAAGGGGGACGGAAAAAAAGAAGTGGAAGGAAAGATAGAGGAAGTGGATGAAGAGGGGAGTAGGGGAGAGTATGTTTGAAGTTTTCACAGTGGTGGAGATGAATTTGGGGGAAGAGAAAAATGGGATGGATGGTGCTGGAGAGGAAGAAACAGAACTGGGATGGAGAAGTCTGGGTAGGGATTGGAGTGTTTACCTGGGTGAATGGCGGTTGGCAGAAGTGAACACCTCTGGGTGACTGGGATAGTTGGGGTAGTAAGATTGCTGAAGGCAGTGTTGTACTTAGATGGGAGAAAATAGGGTAGGAATGAGGGTATCTGCGAGGGATTTAGGGCCGAAATGGTGTGTGTGAGGAATGACAGGTCTGGTTTTGTGACACGATATTAAATCGAAGTTGGCTGAATGGGGAGGTGTGGATAATCATAATGTTAGGCTGATTTGGAAGTTTGTGACAGATGTGTTGGCAAATATCGGCAAGTGAGAGGATTGCCTTTACGTGGAGAAGAGGAGAGCTTAAGTCTGCCATTGATTTTGTTTTGTGAGAGGATGAAGGAGGGAGGGTGAAAGACAAGGGAGCTGATGTTGATGGACTTTGAGATACTGGTTTGGACCACTGTCTGGTGTGGCCCGAGTGGACCAGAAGTGGGATGGGGGGGGGGGGGGGTTGAACAAGGCTGATATAGCCAAAGAGAGCTAATGGCTTGGATGTGCAGAGCGTGGAGTTGGAACAACGGACATGGACCTTGGGTGGATGAATTTATTTGGCTGACAGAAGGGCAGTTTGGGAGAGGGGGTGTCAGGGAAGGAAAGAGGGAGGGTGGTGGTACAGGAAGAGTGATTCTGGCTATTAAGGAACAGAAACAGGTGTGTAGGACTTGGAGAAGATTGCTAGTAGGGGGTGATCATGAGGAGATTTCTTTAGAAGGCAGAATGAGTACTTTGCTCTAAAGAAAATTACCAGTGAGGTGGTTTGAAGGTAGATTGGAGAATATAACCAGAGACCAGGGAGGGAGGTTGTTAAGGGAGGGAAAGATACTGGAGTAGATTTGTTAAGAATAAGACTTGTTAAGGAAAAGGTGGATAGGAGACTTTTTTATGCTGGAGGATAGAAAGAAGGGAGGAAGATGAGCTCATGACGCTTCTGATAGAGTATCTAAGGGGGAATTAGTGGCAAAGGTGAAGAGGGGATAACTACTAAATACAGAGAGGGGAAAGTGCATGATGGGGGATTAGTAAGAGATATTTCTATGGGAGAGTTGAAGTGAGCCCCGAAGGCAGTGAAGGTTTGGAAAGGCAATGAGAGAGGACGAGATTGTGGGAGAGATGCTGAAAGGGCTTGGCAGGAAAGGTAGGAAGAGATTTTTGCATGAGTTGAATAGGGTGTTACAGGAGGAAAATGCCAGCAGGTTAATGAAAGTGTTGGTCAGCCTTACTCATAAAGGGAAAGGAAAGAGTCAGGATGACCTTGGTAACTACTGACCAGTTGCTGTTACGAGTGCTGTTATAAGGTTTTTATGATATTGCATGGAGCACAAATAAATTTTCCGAGCGCGAAGTGTATCAAAATTACAGTAACCCACTGACTGGGCTTGAAAAAACATTCGGGGTATGAACAGCAACAACAGTTGTTGTTGCTGTTCATACCCCAACAACAGTTGTTGTTGCTGTTCATACCCCAAGTGTTTTTTCAAGCCCAGTCAGTGGGTTACTGTACTTTTGATATTGCATGACTGTTTGAGAAAGAAGTTAGAGTCGGGGGGGGGGGAGTTATGGGATGTGCATAATGGGATTCGAAAGAGTAGAAGGCTAGAAGACAATGTTTTCATTGTTACACAGGCGATGGAGGTAGTCATAAAATAAGGAAGGAAGGTGTGGGTAGCGCTCTTGAGTATTGCGAAGGTATATGATGGGATGAAATGTTGCCTTTCATGGGATACTCTGAGGAAGATGGGAGGGTTACGAAAGAGTTTGTTAGGTTGACCACGAAGCTGTATGTTGGATAGCACCTTAAGGCATATTGGAAGGGGCAGAGTTGGAGTGTATAGAAAGTCAAGGCTTCTACTGGAGTGCCCTTTGTCACCACTTGTGTTCATGGTTTATGTGCGGGTCTTACAGAACAGACTTGTAGAGACAGAATTGAGTTGGGGGAGAGGGGGTTTAGGGGGAAGGAAAGTCCATAGGGCAGTAGTGATGAATTTTTCAGATAACATGGGTGGGATTGAAAGTGAGAGGGAGAGTCTGGAGAGGCTGCTGGATGTGTGTGCTGAGTGGGGAATGGGTATGAGTGCCGATTTCAGTGAGTACAAGTCGGGGTTGTTAATGTTCAGTAAGAGGCGGGGAAAAGTTATGAGATAAGGGTATAGAAGACTGTCTCATGATGGAAGGGGTGGTGTGAGGAGGGTTTTTTTTTTGTGTGTTAAGAGAGATTACCTGAGTGCCATGGAAAGGCAGGTAGATAGAAATGTTGGAAGAGTCGAGAGGATGGCGGTGGTAGGTGGTGATGTAGGGTTAAAATTGAGTTGATCTGGTGCAGATTTTGTGGAATGAGATGGCAGTTCTAATGATTACGTTTGCGAGTGGGATGCTGGCTTTTAGCAAAAGCAAATTATGGACACACAATTGTCTACAATTGTTGTTGTCTGGTTTTATATACTTTTGCTTTTAGGGGGAAGATTCTTAGGCAGCTCGATAGGTTTCAAGAGGAATTAGGTAGGCCTGCATTGGGGTGCATGACGGGATGGGTATACCAGATGCTGTTTTAATGATGACGTATGTTTGTTGCATGAAAGGGGGAGAAGAGAGCCATGGGTGTAGGGCGGGGATCATCGATGTTGATGCCTAATTGTGGAGTAAGAGTATAGAGGTGAAAGCCATTAAAAAAAAGAGAGAGGGTGTGGCATGGGAGAAATGCTATAGAGGAGACTGGGTGCTCTTTTCGGGCACAAGCGGCATGCTGGAGAGAATTGTTACGGAGGGCCGAGGCAAAGATTAAGATGCAACTTATGGGGTTTGTGGGGAGTGTGGAATCACTGGAACACATTTTGGTTTATTGATGGGAGCTGGAGGATGTGAGGGGTGTGAAGGTCTGGGGAAGATAATGTTGTGAGATGGTTACTTGAGTGGGGGGAGGGAGAAGAGGGTGACGTATGGCAGGGATATCCTGTGTTGGTGATGGAAGATAAGGAGCCGATATCGGGTAGGTAGCCTTGTGTGTGGATTGAGGGGCTGGCCAAGCATTATCATCATCATCACTACCAAGGATTACACCAAGCATTATCATTATCATTCCCACTACCATCATCATCACTACCAAGGATTAAACCAAACATTATCATCATCATTACCACTACCATCATCATCTACCTCGATCCTACCACTCACAACACCCCGGTTGCTAAGCACTTACATTTCGTTTTTGGTAGGAATGCATTGTTGCAACTGTCCCTCATAAGACTGCAAAAACCCGCAAGGTTCTTATTATGACCCTTCTTCTTCTGTTAAGATTTGAGCATTATTCTTAGCAAATGTGCAATCTCCAAGTACAAGCAACAATGTAACAATCACCGCGATATAGTGAATGCGATCTAGCTTGGCTTTGTTTCATTCCTTCCTCTCTTGCAGGTCTGGCCTTTCATGAAAGGAGTGCTGCACACTGGTGTTGACAAAAGAGAGGCGTTATTCAGAAATTTAAGAAAAGAGATACAACTGTTGTTGTGCCTATGCTTGTAGTGTTTGGACAGTCACGACGGGAACCTAAAACTTGGAGGGGTGAAGACCAGATTTGCCGACTGATTAAGTATGCCGACTTCCACAGTTTGCCAAATTGCAGATTCTCTGTACATGCCCCCTACCTTTCTGTTTCCCTCATATACCCATCGTTCTCATGATATTGCATTCATGTTGGTGCTCGCTGTAATAACGTGTGTTAGTTGTGCAAGGTTCAGCAAGAAGGAACAGCTTCAGTATTGAACTTGAAGTGGGGAATCTGGGTGGAGTAAGCAAGATTCCATACTAATTAAGTCGTTGGCAAATATATTTTTTAGCATTATAATTTGGCAAGGTTGGGTGCGCCAGTTACATCTTCTGACTAGTAAAACAAATTATTTAAGTTTGCCGACAGGCTAAACATTGGAGCGGTGTGATGCCCCCCCCCCTTCCAGTTGGCAGTTTGTATTGGGGGGGGGGGGTATGAAATAAAAAGTATTTTTAGGAGCCATGAAAATAACCAATGTCGTTAGGGAAAAGTAAAATTATCAGTTGTTGCTCCAGAAAAAAAAGTTTAGCTACGGCCGTGATCCACAGGCATATAGCATATCGCTATTTGTTTCACACATCTACCAAACTCATTTGAGTTTGGTAGATGTGTGAAACAAATAGCGATAAAATGTATTGCCATTGTAGTGTATTAAATTGGCAGATAGAGTAGTGACTTCAGGTAAGGCAGGTGTAGAATCTCTGCTTTCTCAAGAAGATGTTATTCCCTGCCTGAAGCTCAGGAACTTCAGACAGGGAAGGTGTATGCTGTCACTGAACTATTAATTAAATAAGATTGAAATAACTGAGTTTAATAAGACTGAGTGATGCTCTCCAAAGAAGTGAATAAAACCCAGAAAGCTCTTGCTATCCGTGGTTTATTCAAGGATATATGGTGAATTCCTTGGAATATATTGTAAGTGGTTCAGGACTGCTCTTACAGTGGCTGTAGCAGGGCTGCATCTATATGAAGAGCTCTTGATAGGTTAAGCTCCAGTACCCAAGTGGTTTTGATCACTGTTGGAGCAGGGCTTTTATACACCAGGCTGGGTTTACCTTAGTTACTCGACCACAGATGGAGGTACTGCTGGTCCCATGAACATCCATTGCCACAAGCTACCCCTAGTGCTAAAACTTGTTACTAGCTAGTCTCCAACCACTGATGTTAAAGGATCCCCATAGGAAGTACACGGGGTAAAATCATACAATAACAAGGATCAAGTTTGTTCGCAACACAGGTGAGCAAACTAAAGTCTTAGGTTTGATCCCTAAATCACACTACAGTGAAAGGCACTAGAGTGCACTTCAGTGCAAGGCACTTAAAAACACATGTTCAAAATGGTGAGGAAAGACACAAGTGGCTATGCAGCTGAAAAAAAGAAACTCTGCAACAGAGTCTGAAACAATTATTATTTTGTTGCGCAGCCCTTATTCATTTACGACAACATAATTAATAAAATCTGAAAGATATGTTAATACCAAGAATATAATTAGTGCCACCGTATCGGAGCTGAATAACAATATTATCGCTGTTCCATTGTCAAATTTGACTGCCTTTGACGAATATTGCTAATTATCCATCACCTAATCCCCTCTTTTACTCCCTTATTTCAACCAATTTTAATAATACTTCAGTATTTTAATAACATCAAGGGAAGATTTTGAAGTATTCCATTTATAAATAAATGCACCTACCTTGTCCTACTCAACCCTCCAAGCTTTGATCAACTTGCACAAAGCCGCTAAGCTTCAGGCAGGGCATGACGTAATTATCAAAATAGAAAGAATCTGTTGGCTTACAAGCTTGCCTGAATATCAGGGTTTCATGTGGTGGGGGGGAGGGGGGGGGAGGAATGAGGCTTAATGGCCAGTAGTGGCGCCAGCCAATTCCAGATAGGGGGGGCAATGAAAACGAAAATTTTTTTGTTTATATTTTGTACTACTTTAGCAGGGGCCCGCCAAAACCAGCTAGGGGGTGTGGGGGAGCGTTGCAAGCTAAAGCATTTTACGCTATTTGAGGACCTATTTTGGGCTTTCCGAGACACGTTTGCACCACATTGTTAAGCAAACGTCGGATGTTTTTCGTAAACATTCTTTAGCATGAGAGGTCGTAAAATCCTAATTGTGACCAAAATTTTGGTATTTTTTTACACATTTTATTTACAAATTAAATTAACTGATGAATTAAATTTTTTTTTTAAATAATATTAAATTAACGTTAACTAACACTGAATAATTTAGATTTGAAAAACATTTAACCATAGCAAGAACACTCAGTTGGCCGTCATTAGTGTTGTGCGTTGGGCTTTTAAAATCGGGCCTTCTCCTTTTATAAATAACTGGTAAGACATTGGCATCCCAAACGTGTCTCATAACTAAGATGCCTGTCAAATCATGGAGTTGACGGTCTAACGCAGCAAATCAATTTTCAGTTTAGCCACTTACTGTACACGATTTTTGCTCAGTTCATTGGTATCACCAGGAGCTAATGACATATACCACGTACGTAGTACGGGTTTAATACACTCCTGGTATCACGAATTCAAATGACGAAAACTTAACTAGAATCCTTAACAACTTTTGTTTTGTACATATTTAGTTAACGTTTCTGCATTAACTACGACAGCTCTTAAATATGGAGGTGATGAGGACTACTGAAGCAAAACGGCAAACTCTATTTTGAGCGTTTCCTCCCCAAATTTTTACGAATTTTATGTCTTCGTTTGGACTCGGTCTTCTGGCTGTTCCCCGACGACAATCTCGGTTACTCCCCGACAGGGAGGCAAGGCTTCCCCGTGGGGGGGCGCCCCCCCCCCCCTGTGGCACCACCACTGTTAATGGCTTGTCGACGTGTGGGGCCAACCTGCCCAAAATCAAACTTTTCTGAATTGTTGATGGTCAAGCATTAATGGTCATCAATAATGCAGAAAAGTTTCCATGACCTTAAGAAGCATTCAGTAAAATGGGAAATTGGTGAGGGCCCATGTAAAACCAACCAACCAAAGTGGGAAATGATGCTTACACTTAAAAACAGATGAACAAACAAGTAACTGCTTATGCATAATTACCAAGGATCAAGAACTCTTGAGGCCCTTTGGAAAGTAGTGATAACATCCCCGCCAACGGTAAGGGAAGTGAACCTGGAAATATAACTGGAAAGGGAACTCGGGCAAAGTCCTAACTACTCTGGACAGGCTTTTACATTAACCATGAGGTTTCCCGGTTTAGAATCACTTCAATCACTTTAACACTCGCTTTAACTTGCGGTGAACGAGGCTTAGTATTCGCTACGTTGAAAAGTGAACGGCAACAATAAGATTTCTGTGAACTCTGAATTTTAATTTGAAGCCTCATTGTCACACGATAGACCTGACCACTAATATTTGCTTACAGTATTAGAAATGAGTGATCATGAAGAAGAAAAAAAACGTCGAATAGAAAAAGAATATTTTGCCGGCACCCAGTCAGGCCGGCTAAAAATGGTTTCTTTGCTGTTAAAAGTGCTATACCTGTCAATTTCTGCATTATTGTCTCAATGATGCAGTTGGATACTTGAGACTTGAATTGCCACCCCAGTGACCCAACCGTGCATGCGCATGCGCGGTCCTCCCTATATAAGAGCGGCGGCTACGCGGGCTCGCCATCTCTTTGTCTCTTAGATAATCAAAAGATGACTCGAGAGGGGAGGCAGGGAGGGGCCTAAGGTATTATACTTTTAACAGCAAAAGAAACCATTTTTAGCCGGCCTGACTGGGGGCCGGCAAAATGTTCTTTCTTTGTGCTGTAAAGTGCTATACCTGTCAATTTTTGCATTGAAAGGCCGACCTTGCCAAATCAGGTAGCGGGCACCTTTTGAGCGAGTTCCCAGAGGTTCTGAGGGAGGTCTCAGAGAGGGTGAGAGGAACAGGCAAGGCAGTCGTGACGCACGAGGCAAAACTGTTTTTGGAGGGAAATGTGGTCCCTGAGGGGACCGAAGGAAGAATCTGGACGGGTGACAGGAAAAGAAGGATGGCGGTAGGTAGAAGAAGAAACCAGACACCGGACAGAAGAAGAAGTAGAAGAATCCGGGGATCCAAAGACGACAGGTGAATCCATCTTTGGTGGCCAGGATATCAGCAGACTGGTGCCGGGGATCTCAGGCAGAGGTAACAGCCAGAATGTCGTGGAAAGATATCGGGAGAGCCGAAGAGAGAACCACTCGCCGTGGTGCCCTAGAAAGAAAGATGAAGCCAGCTCGCTGTCGGGCGCTTTATATAGAGGCACGCGCACATGCGCGGAAGGGAGCTACGAGCACAGAGGAGAAGCCAACTTTTCATCACTAGGGATTGAGCTATCAATAGAAGGAAACTGCTAGAAGGAAAAAATCAGGTAATGCAATAAAAAAACAAGTTTCACAACAAGTTTCAAAATTATGAAATGTTTCACTTAATTCATAACACTAGCCCAAGTCATTGCTCATTCAGTTAAATGTTTAGTTAGCCAGCTTAATTCAAAGATGTGAAATACTACAATTACAAAATTTTTCCTATCAGGCAATGCTATCACTCTGGTATTAAACATCCAAAATTGTTGCTTAACGTAATGGCGAAGTAGTTGATTAAAATTGCACTTGCTTATTTTTATCATTTCAGTTTCTTATAATACATGGGAACTGTGAAATAATGCAAGAGAAAATTTACAGAGGTGAATGAAATATGTCTTAAAACAATAAAGGCTATATCTTATCAGAAAAAGTGGCTTGGGTGATTGGGCATAACAAATGCAAAAACGACAAACCTAGTAGCAATAGATTTCCTAACAGTCGAACCTCGGTTATCTGAAATAATTGGGACTGATGACGATTCGAAAAACGAATTTCTACTAAATTATAGCATATACGCAAAACTAAAAAAAAAATAGTGCCGTTTTACAGAAGCAATAAAATAAGTCTACGTACGATCTGAAAACAAGCTGCTCTCATCCACAGAGACCTCTATAGACACACTGTTTCACCCTTGTTTGGGTTCGAATTATAGAATACTGTGGACGAGAGCAAATCCCCCTTTCTGGGGCTAATTTAACAAGCACAAAAAGAGCAGCTAGATTTCAAGTGATCAACTGCCATTAAAACGCCTAAATGGGCTCCAAACAAAGTAAGTTACTGCATTTTAGCTTGATGAAACCAGTCCAGTTTTGTGCTTGCCACACTACGTAGGGCCTACAACAAGGATGCGTTTTGGTAGCAAAAGTAGCAAACAGAACTTAAAAGTTAGGTTTGTTTAAGACTACACATGCAGCTAAGCTCACCACTTGCTTTTATTTTTAGTCTTTTTAATGATCTTGTGTCTTGTTTTTTTTTTTTTTAATAGAGTGACTTTTACTTTTGAGATGTACCCTACGTGGTTATCCAAAACTATCATGATCGACTCACCAGCTCAGGCTTGTTTCCCAGCTCTATGAATGGACCGGTCTACAGTGCTTGGGAGGGGATCGGAAGGATGGATGACTCATTAGACTAACCAATAGAATACGGAGGATTACAGGGGCAGGTAAAGATACAAATAAGACTCAACCAACCTGGCTTAAGTAGAGATTAGGTCAATGACAATGCATTAATTTGACCACCGGAGATTTTTTAATTTTTTGTTTGTTTGTTTGTTGGTGATTTTAATTCACTAGCATACAAATTTAAGTGGGAGGGTAATTCAGCTGACAGTTTAGGATAATTGTTGTTTTCCTTATCGAGGTTCTATACTGTAGATGGAAAAAAAAAGCCGTTGGACAAAAAAGGCACAAAAGGATGCAATCCTAAAGACTGTATGTGAGGCTTCCCTGTGTGTAGCAATTCAAGCAATCCAATATTCTAACCGTATACACACGTAGTGCCCAAATTCGGGCTTGCAGCATTGTTGCTAAACACGCATTGAGCCCAACATTGGGCTGCTGATGACGTCTAAACAAGGCAGCTCGTGATTTGCTAGTACTGCTTTTTTTTAATATGAAATAAACAAAGAAATTGACCAATGGAATATCACCTCACATTAGGTAACATCAATCAGACGAACCAATCCCGTCGTATTATTTCATTTTTTGCGCCGTACTCTCATTTTCAAGGGGCAGCAATTTGCGAGCCATTCAATATGGCCGCCCGTTATACTGCAAGAGAATTGCTCCAAGCGATGCGGCTTATAACGTATGGGGTGACGATTCAAACAGTAAAAAAGGATTAAGTGATAACAGCTGTAACGAACAACCATTGTTGGACTGGGTGAGTAGAATCATATCAAAAACCAAAACTGGTAAAAGGGGCCACCAAGTTCCGAATGGTTCGGCCCTTCAAAGGAGTGATATCAACACACCAAAACATTCGCCAAGTTAATCGCACCGCTTAATAATTCGAAGGTTAATTGAAAACTAGACCATTGCTACTTTCGGTAGCAATGTTCAAGTTTTCATTTAACGTCCAAAGTATTATTCGGAGCAATTAAGTTGGCGAATGTTTTGGTGTGTTGATATCACTCCTTTGAAGGGCCGAACCATTCGGAACTTGGCGGTCCCTTTTACCAGTTTTGGTTTTTGATATATCACTTCTTTTTTTTTAATAGTGTGTTGACTCATCTCCACTACCGAGTAGATGAGTAATAAAGTGCCACGTCAACAAGAAATTGGTTTTCAACAATTTGCTACTACCTTTTGCATATAGGCCGAACCATTCTCAACTTAGTCACCTCTTTATTGGCTTTTGGTTCGGTTTTAATTTTGTTGTATTTAGTTAGTTTTGGTGTGTTGATATTACTCCTTTGAAGGGCCGAACCACTCTCAACTTGGTGGCCTCCTTACCAGTATTTGGCTTTGTTTATTTTGCTTTGTTTTTACACTTAGTTTATTTTTCGTGAATTGGACGTGAATAGAATTTCTTTGCAACGTTGTTAAGATTATCGTGATACACTAGTGTGTGCCTAGGCACGTACGTCAGTATACACGTTCTCATTGTCGGAACTTTGGCCGTCCAATGAGAGACAATGCCGACAATACTAACAATGGTTATAACAATATTTTCGTACTTACACGCCATCCCTGTTACGCCCCCAGGCTCCAAACCATAAAAGGTACGCAGTTCGTATTGTAGTGCACCCATTCGTCCAATTTCATAGCTGGAAGCCTTCCCGTTAGTTCGGAATCGATGAATAATCACCCTATGGGATTTAACATGGGGATGAGCGGACTAGCTAGCTAGCTAGTTAGTAACACATTTTCAACGTTATTGAGGGGCCGATTTTGCATTGGAAGCAGCATAGCTGGCATTCAAACCCGAGTTAATTTTTGTCAGGTGGGTCATGCTCTCGATTTCAACACAATTTAAGCTTTTGTACCGCATTATTATTTTTCCCCAAGTACCTGAAAAATGCCCAACTATGGTTCAAGATATAAGACACTGACGCAATGGTGTCGCGCTACAATGGTTTACAACCTCGACAATTGAATTGACGTGACGTTGCCTAACTTGGCGCGACACACTAGCGTGTGTCTAGATTAACAAAAGTAACATTGTAGTACAGGGCTACGGGTGTTAGACGATGCAGTAGGACGGGCAAAACAAAACAACAGTGGGCAAGTGGGTGGCAGCGGGGAAGTGCTCATCCTCCCGTCGACGTGGAAGTAGTAGTACATTCAGTGCTGGCCACCACTAAAATAGTGACTGATCGATTTATTTGCAAGTTACAACAATGACAAGGAAAGGCCATGCAAAGTTAATTGTTCAGTTTATAGGCGCGTGCAGGTGCCTTAAATTATCGCGGGTCAACATTTTTTATCACTATCTTGGTACACCCGCTAAAAATCGTATTTTCACCAAATTTTGACCGTTTTCGACATTCCAATATACCATTTTAACCAGCTCGTGAGCTTTTCAATGGTGCAAATTCAAACCTCTAGCTCAAACCACTAAGAAGTTATTTGGCAAAAACTAGGATATTTTTAATACCAACCCTATAAATTCTTGTTAATACTAGACGACATAACATATTAGCAGAATAGGCCTATTATACTTTTTTAAGCTGACTGCATACTCTTTTACCTTTGAGCTAGGTACATGTCTAAGAAATGTGGGCAGTTAAATAAAATAAAAAATAAAACAAAATGCCTGGTTGCCTGGTGCTTTAATTTGCAACCTCACCCGTAAACCAAACAATTTTTTTTTCATGGCCTAAAGAGACAATACTTTTATATTTATTATTTAGTCCGTTGATGTGTCGCATTTTGTTTAGTGTTGGGATTATTTACAACAGCGTATTTTATAACAACGGTGATCTTTTCTTACAAGTATTGTTGGGAAGCCGCCGACATCGCAGATATATCGTAAGAAAATAAATACGCACAGAATAGTGCACGTTGAAAAAAATTGCATGTATAGGGTTAATTTGAAACACTGTGTTGCACTAGAAACAATAATCAAACCCTAGTAGAATTCCACAGAAGGTACAGAAGACTAATCTAAAATAATAAAATTAGTAACAACACAGAACCAGTTTAAAAGAGTATCCATTTTTGTTGGTGTGGCATTCTAATTCTGTTTAATAAACAACGACACGTGTTTTACACAAATACATAATTTCCGCGATTTCTTTTTTCAATTTCCATCACATAATCAACATGGTGGGCTACACGTACAGCTGGAGTACATCGAACGATACTGTACTTAACGATCTCAAAATTGGCAGAAAAGTGTTGTTTTTTTAAATTGGAAACACGCGATTTGTTTATTTCTTGGTTAAATTACTTAAACAATTTTAAACCAAGCAAATGTTCGTTTTTGAAATGGAGACCGTTTACTCAGCATGAGAAAAGGAAGACAAGGGGCAGCAGACCAAAACGACGACAACGAGCGATCAAGTGAGAAGCAAGGAACCAGTTAAGAGTGTCTTGGTACCATCTTTGCACGAATAAAGCAAAACATGCAGGACCAAAATGAATGCATTATGAGTGATGATTTATCTGTCATACCTTTGACAGCATGTAACCCACTGTTTGGATTACAACTCGCACCCTAACAGTTGGCTTTTACCTCAGATATGAATTCGACCCATCGTCAGCCATGCCTGTGTTTCTTCATGCCTCTACTTGTCCAGCTGCAGCAATGGCCATCAAGCCACACCAAAACGACGCTACTGGTCAAGACTTCATCGTACATGTTGAAACACAAATACCTGGCTGTGTGAGAGCTCCTCCGGCTTTTCAAGAATATTTCCGAAAAACTAGAGTCAACCCGCCCTCCCAGAGACAATCAACAGGAGTTTCGGAAGTCATTATTATGACTACTACAACCGTGGTCATCCACCATGCATCGGCACCAAGGCAACTTAAGTTACAGCTCACCAGACACCGCTTCCTCGTCATTGAATACTCAGGTCAGCCCTGTCTGCCCATCGCATCCGAGGTGTTGGGCGTGGCCATTAAAAAGTCTGTGTCTGTTCTTGCAGGCCTATAGACCACAGACTCCTTCACACCGATTGATTATTCCGACATGGAACACATTCTGTTGCGGGTTTGTCCTCAAATCAAGTTTTTACAGCATGTAAACCTTAGTTTGTACCCACTTGATCACCACTCGCTCCCCGACTACGCACGTCAGGCATGGTGTCTCGCGTCGCCATCAACATCCAATGGCAACCATTCTCCCCATCGACGGCAACAAGGTCCACCCATTTCTTTTAACTGCTATCAGATAAGGATGCGTTAGGAGATGGATTCGACGATGGTGACCAACACACCCTGCCTACCAAGGTGTCAATACCGAAACTTGTTTCATTGTCTGCCTGTCATTAACGTACCATGTCCCACTCACCGGAAGTGCCGCGGAACATGGTTGTCGTCGTCACTCACGTTGGTAATTGTTTGCCAGTAATCATTGATGGTTGCGTCTTTCCGCTTGCAACTAACATTCACGTGTATGGACTGTGAGTTTTTTGTTTCTTTTCCCGGTCACCGGTGTTTCCACGCTTCCCGTAAATTTCGTGACGTGTGGCTAACTCTTTTCTGTGTACTTGTGTCTAATTCAGGTTTCTGGAACGAGGCCGCTACAAATGTGTTGTATTAATCCACCATTCTGCGTTTCACATTTACGCGTTTGTGTTTACGCATCATTACTGTGGTCAATCACAATGCTACATCATCATAAAATCAACTCAACAACCATACGTACAAGTTTTTATTCACAAATCTAAATTCAGTCATAATACAGTATTCACACACTTTTACATTCATCTACTTTGTTGGTTGGGTTATGTTTTTTTTCTTTGTGTTCAATAGCCAAAATGACTCTGGTTGATCGATTTTATGCTGTTCTATCGTAAAGGCTGTTTTAGCACGTTCTTGAAAAAACTCAAAAAGGTGTGGTTTTTATCAGACTTTTTTTATTAGAAAGTGTGGAGCTACAGAACAGTTAGTCTTCAAAACCTTAACAACATTACAAGATTGAGGGGGACGGTAGTCAATTTCCCCCAGAAGCCAAGGAATTTTTAGAAATCTTGACTTACTTATGGGCTACTGGTGATTGAAGTTCGTTCTTACTTTCAGTGTGACATTTTACAGCATTTACTTGAAATTTCTATTATGATATTTATGACACAAAACAAAAATTTTGTAACAAATTTATGACATTAATACTTAAAATAAAAAAAATTTTATGACATGTGGGAGCCCTGTCCCACTTCCTGTCCTTGATTCCAATCCATGCCTTCACTCTGTTAACCATCTCCTATGTGGTAATTTCACTTCCTTGACTACCCCCTTCCCTCCCACAACCCTGAATGGCCCCTTTCGATCATTATGCAGTGCTCGTGATGGAATGAGGGCGAGAGGGACTATTTTTTGTGACAGTGGGTTGTCTTTATCCGATTTTCCCCCAACTGTTGTTGAGGTTTTATTTCATGTGTCCCAGTGCTTCCCTCCCTCTAAAAAAATGTGTTGAAGTTACCCCTGGTTTAGGACCTAAAACAACCCTACGGTGGGCGGCTGATCAACGGACCTCCACATTCAATTCAACAGTAAATGGGACCAAGCCTAGGTTTGGGGTTTGTCCACGCCAACCTTTCACCCTAGTTAACATGCTCTAAAGGTAGATTATACTTTTCCCCTAGCATCTTGCTTCCCCCACCGCTTATCCTATAATTTTCCGTCACAAAAAATTACAAATATCACCGCTCAATTAATCTTTTTTTTTTACAGCAGAAACTCTCGTAAAGACAAAAGCTGTGTCACTGCTAATAAACTGTACACAACCACGGAATTTCTGTACATGAAAAAAATTTAGTACATCCATGATTTCCTTTTTACACCACATTAAAATAAAAAATAAAACTACAGCCTAGTCCATTATTTAAAAGGGGAATTGCAACTATTTACATGCTGAATATTCCTAACAACACATCAAACATCATGTTTTTGTTACAACTATTTGATACTATAGGGTGTGTTTAAAAAAAAAAGTTAAAGTGGCTCTATCACCGATTGAGAGCAGACGAAATCTGACAACATCTAGCGCTATGTAGTACCATCTAGCACTTGCTTACACCAAGCGAAGGAATGCATAACGGCATTTCTTTTAACAAAACAATCAAGCCATGGCATCCTTAATTATTGAGTGAAAATTTGGTTCGTCTTCGTGCACCCGGAAGCAAGCTATAAAGATTAACAATATCATTGCCGCTAGATGGCGCCACGGTATTTTCGTTCGCATTTCAATCGGTGATGGTGCCACTTTAAATGCTAACGAATTTTGCAACGATCCGGGCTGCGTGATGCAATCTTTAAAATACCCATGTTTAAATCTTCAGTTTTATGTAGGTGCTTCTAACATTTATCCCTAAGGAATTAAAAATAACATGTCAAAACGCAAAAATGTACTTTCACAAACATGAATGACTTCTTCATATGCAGTAGGTTCAAACTAAACTTGACAACAAAAGCTCATGCCAAGTAATGGTACGAAGGGTTGGAATGCTCGACTTTGAGATGGCCACAACTGTCAAATGTGTGGTCACGCTACTAATGCTTTCTTAGAAATAGTGAAATTACCTAGATTTCTGACAACGTTTGATGTAGATCAGTTTCGAAAATACTGTGTGTGCCTAAAGAAGACAGACAGGACTATCCATCGAAAGTTAGCAGGATACCTACTGTAAGTGAAATTGAAATTGTGCGTCTTTGTTAGTGTAAATTTTTTATACTAAGGCCATGCACAAAATATTGTTTGGTCACGGTTGAGGTTGCAAACTGAATCACCACGCAGCCAGGCATTTTATTTTACTTAACTGACCACATTTCTTTGACGTGTATCTAGCATAAGACTGAAAGAGTTTGAGGTCAGCCTAAAAACTTATATTATTCTGCTAATACGTTATTTATGTCATCTAGTATTAAAAATATTTTAGTTTTTGCCTAATAATTTCTTAGGGATTTGAGCTAAAGGCTTGAAATTGGCACCACTGAAAACTCGTTCCGAGCCGGTTAAAATGGTATACTGGAATGTCAAAAACGGTCAAAATTTGGCGAAAATATGACTTTTAGCGGATGGACCAAGATTGAGTTTGACCCGCAATAATTTAAGGCACCCGCACGCACCTGTAAACCAAACAATTAACTGCAAGGCCTAAGTACAACACTTAGTTGAGACTAGCAGCTCCCTGGCTGCTCGAGATCTACGATCAATAAGGTCGCTGAGCTCGAGGGGTCAGGAAGCAGAGGTTGGCCCAAACTCTTGCCCGACGGCAGGTGCCAATAAATATGTGATTAAAGAAGACCCGATTCAAATTCATGCAGAAACTCACTCGCTGGCAAACTGGGCAGAATACGCTGCAGAAACTTCGTACACCCTCCTATACAAACATGCTAATAATAATTATAATACAAAAATACACAGCGAAAGCTAAGGAGAATTCTGGTGATCATATGAATTATGAACAGGGCTCCACAGGTAGCACAAACGGTTTGATAACTCCATGCCACTTGAGAAAAATTATGTTGTATATATTTGGCCTAATTTGGCTTTATTATGTACTAAAGATGCTTTGCTACTAAGGATTCCTTAGGTAAACTCAGCAATGCTTAGTATCTAACAAAGCCAATTAGGCCAAATATACACAAAGTAATTTTTCTCTAGCGTCATGGAGTGATCAGAAAACCGTTTGTGCTCAGAACGGTAAATCTCTCCTAGGCTTAGGAGGCTTTACAGTGGTTTCTCCTTCCTGCCCGAATTGCCAGCGAGTGAGAGAGGTTCTCTGCACGAATTTAAACTCAGCTAACACAAATGAAAGAAAGTCACAGAAGTAATCTAAAATTTAGGGCTAACTGCACCACAAGTGTGTCAACAAACTACTACTGTTGTACTTGGTACAGAAAAATTACGCTAAAGAAAACGCACAATTTCAAAACGAACAACGCCTACAGTATCCTGCTAATTTTGGACAGATTGTTCCATCAGGCTTCTTTAGGCACACACAGTATTTTCGAAACTCTGATCTACATCAAACGTTGCCAGAAATCTACATAATTTCAAGATTTCCGACACAATGATGTTGAATTGTAGATCAGAGTTTCGAAAATACTGTGTGTTCCTGAAGAAGACAGATGGGACTATCAGTGCATTTTTGTTAGTGTAATTTTCTATTCAACTTGAACTTTGGAATTTTCAACGTGGCACCTACTGCGTAGGAAAAACTAGCTTGCTCTCGATGGCACAAATGGTTCGAATTCTTTTTTATGTTGCACAGAATGCTTAAAGCAAACGAGTCTCGTTTGATTTTTTTGTGCTTAAGAGTGTTTACAATTGTCGAAGTAAATAAAGTAGGTAGTAAATGGCTGGAATTCCCCCTTTTAAATGAAATAAATGTAACACATAGAATGCCTTCCTGCATATTTGTTCATTGCACATTAAATGTGCAAATTTTGAACACTAGTATACTGCTGCGTATAAGAAGATGTCCAGTTAAATTTATGCTTCAAGTGCCCAATATTGCATCTATGTTCTTGAATCCTTCAACCAGTCCAAGGTGAATCAACTGGATTCCACGTAACAGGTTTCTGAGGGCAGGAATTCTAAAATAATAATAATAATGAAAGTGAATTGTAATAAATTGTACTACTGAGGAAGACTAAAGGATAATCAACTGATGACAAAAAAAAATCGACATAAAAATGCAATTTTTAAACTAAACGTAGTTACATATGGATGAAGAATGAACATGTTAGCTACAGAGAAATTCTGTGAACAATGTTCAAATGCTAAAATCAAATTACACCTTAAAACTCAAGGAGCTAACGACATAAAATATGTGTGACTTTCACGCCTGACAATAAAAGATGACTATTGTTGCAGGCATATGTCTTGAACTGCATTCATTGTCGTTCAGTGGGTAAGTTGCCAAACCGAACGAGTGCCCAGAGACAGGGTTCGTATGTCACCACCTAAACCAAATTTCAGGTCCAAAGGGTAAATTTTCCATCTGATTTTTCAGGCTCAGTATTCCAGTTTTGACGTTATATTTATTAATTTCTATTTTTTTTACGTGCCGATGCTCAACAGTAGAAATCATAGACTAGAGACATGGGATCCACACACAGTTTTTTCTCTTCAACTGGGGTAATGTAGACCGACAATGCTTACACCAATGAAAGCTTTTAGTCAATTCACTGTAACAAAACGCTTTAAATAATAAGCTCCAAAGTATTCCTTAAACATTACTGTCACTAAATTCCAGGATTTTGTAGCCTGATATTGACAATCAGCCAGAATTCCATACTTTTCAATGCTTGGAAAAAGGAACAACTAAATTCCAGACTTTTCTATCTTTTCCAGCTAGCGAACAAACCCTGCAGAGAGTAGCTGAGCCCCGTATCCCGAACGTTGACTCAAAGTTGAAGTGACGTCGTAACTATTTAGTACCATTCATCATCCGATTTCTTCCATACTTACTAACAAAAGTCCAAGAAAAACGCTCACTTTCACAACCAAAGACACTGTTTAGCAAATTTTCGATAGTTAACTACTATCTTCCAGAGGCCTTAAAGTTAGTCTGGACACTGTTTACATCTCCAGTTTCGTCTGCTTGTTCCTACGCTCCAAACTTGGTACGTTGCGTAGCACCAACTGACTTACCTGGAAGGAGTGACTGGGCCGGTGCAAATCGTCCTGAGGCACCATGGCTTCAAGACCTACTTGAAGAACGTAGACGGACTTCGAAAGAGAATTGTACATCGGAAGAAGAAGGAAGCCCCGCAGCGGCATGAGAAACAAAAATCCAGGAACGAGACAGCTATGGAGTCTGTTGAAAATACCAACAAGGGAGTGTATAGAA